>JXSR01S000603.1:1257-11628 GCA_000969725.1 Ophiothrix spiculata | reverse complement strand
ATATTTGAAAATATATGTTATTTTTATTGATTTTTATGTTATTTTAAGCATTTTGGCCGCCATCTTGGATCTGCAGGCAAAATATAAATGGCCCTGTTTGATAAGTGGGGATGATATGATTCAGTTAATATGCTTAGAAGTGATCAAATACCCAAACTGGTCAGCATATTAGTGAAATATATGTTTTTTATTGATTTTTGGTGTTTTTGTATTTTGGCTGCCATCTTGGATTTGCAGTTGGATTTGCAGTTGAAATTAAAGTGGCTTTGTTTAATTAATGGGGATGTTCTGATCCAGTTTATATATCTAAAATTTATGAAATATCCTAATTGGTCAGCTTATTTGGCGATATTTGGAATTTTTATTGATTTGTTTGGTGTTTTTCGCATTTTGGCCGCCATCTTGGATCTGCAATCGAAATTCAGATGGCGCAGGAGTTCAAATTAAAGGTAATTTTGTGTTTAATATGAAAATCATAATCGGTTTACAGTAGGATTATTTATTAGTTATGTTCTGGGTCTACCCCGTCTAATAGGTAAGATTTAAAATGTCCACTCAGTAAAGATGTGTCACTTATTACACTCTTCTATAATAGCATAACCAGACAATATTGGTGGTGCATGTCCCGCCGGCGACTGATACCGGCTGTGACATTTGTTGGCTTGTGAAATTGTATGAGGACTCCCACCGCTGCCACCAAATTGTTACGGGCAGAACGAAGCCCAAACACTTACTCTACTGTAATAATCACGAAGTATACCAGCGCTTATTCCGAAATTTTCATGCGACCCAGCCGGGACTCGAACCCGGGACCTCTCGCATTTAGTTTTAACTGCCAAATAGATTTATGAGATTAAAAGGTACACCTAATGTCTTCAAATTGTTGTTTAATGTTCTCATCGTTTTCTTGTCTTTTACGTCTATTTTCTTTCAAATTTTCCAAAAACAATTATATCATTTTTTGTGGCGTTTGGCGATGGACAAATAAAATTTGAAATTGGTGCTGCCTATTCAGCAACAAGTTAAAACATTATTCACAACTACATTATTATACTGCAAAATTTAGATTGAGATTTACAATCCAGTTGCTTTCCACTGCCCAATCGGAGCGGTTGCAAATCGTTTGCAATTTTTGACTATTTATCAGACTCATTGTCAATGACAAACATAGCATAATTGGACAATTATCCGGGGGGGGGGGGGATTCTTACTGTTACATCTGTGACAGTAACAAGGGTCACTAGCTATCTTGGGCTGTTTCCTACACTATTTAGAAGTAGAATCAATGCTAAACTGAACCTTTTTTTCGCAATCTTTTTAATATCCAATATCCGACGTAAGGCTACTGACTTAGCTATGTTATTTGTTGTTTTAATTTACAGTGGTATTATTATGTACACGTTATTCGATTGATTCAACTGAATACCATGTGTATCAAAAAAAATTGTGCACAGATTAAAACTGATTTTGACCTTGATAAAAGTACCAAATCATAATTTTATGAGTACTTTTAGCTTTTATCATAATGCCATAACCCGTAATTGTGATATGTTATATCTTGCTTAACTGTGAAAATCCCATTGGAATGGAAGAAAAAGAGACGTACCATCATGTTTTCTGCATTTGAAAGTTTAATAAATTTGCTTTACTACACTTTGATACACGTGGTAGAGTGTCATTTTGTCTTTCTATGTTGCCTTGGTGGTCTCTTTTAATTGTCCCATCATTAGGTTGACTATTTTCGTGGATTCTTGAACTTGTTTGGTGTAGCAGAAGTAGATGTATTATCAAAATGAATGTATACAGCTTGTCGAAAGTATATACATTGCACATTATTTTTTACAGGTTTTATAATCATCTCAATGGGTTACTTTCAGGGTGCACACCACTAATTAGAATTCCTATTCTTTTATATGCAAAGATACCATGATGTTTGGCCCAAAATTTCACATTAAGGAGGTGAAAATGCATGAAAACCTTTAATATTCTAAAATAAAATGAAATTTCCTATCAATTTAGATACATCCCATTATGGGTTCAGCTGCTCATTTTTTGCTAGACTTTCGCAAAGATTTACCATGTTAAGGACGGATCATTTTGCGATCCTAAAGTCATGGGCAAATCACCAAATATCTACACATGTTTGGGAAAAATGAAGTGTTTCTCATCAATATTTATAAAGACACATCTAAAGTAGAAATCTAGACCACAAATAAGGCACCCAGGCTGCATTTTAACAGTTTTTGAGATGCTTTAGGTCAACCGGTGTGTCACGTAATGGCGTCGTAATTGTGTCGTCTGCTATCAATGGACACCTATTAGTGGTGTGGACTCTTAAGCTTCTTTTCGTTCTGTTGTCGGGAATAGAAGTACCATGACTTCATGACTTAACGACATTTTGCTACTGAATCATGGTAAGGGCAGGCAATTTATCATGACGTAATATATTGTGTATAATATGATACGATCGCTTAGGTATTCAGTTTCCAAAAAAATACCACATTCCATTATCATATACAAACAAATATTAGTGGGTAACAATCTCATTGTGCAGACAATCAGTTCACAGAATACTTTCCACTGAAAAATGCGACGATTGTTTCACGTCATGCGAATAGGTGTATAAATATTTGAAATTTTCAAAGAAATCACTTTTGACCTTTGGTTTATTTTGTCTGTAAAAAAAATACGATTTGCTGATATTACGACATGGTATAAGGTCGAAAATGCTCATGGTCCATATATGGCTACTTAGCGAACTGAAAAAGTATGCTCCTGAATAAGTTTGGCTTTTTTCCATCACATGTCGCAGCCCTAGAAGTAAATTTTCAGAATTACGGATTGTTCAACCAGAACCAGTTGACTTGTATGTATATTCAAGAATTGATTCATCGTTGGCAACGATTAATGCGCCCTCATTAGTGGAAGATATATCCATAGGCTTGTAAAGACCCTTCTCTATGCATTGTATAAATTTCCCCTTGGAACTGTACTGATGGACATGGCCCGTGTTTTTCCGCTGACCAACACTTACGGCAATATATATTTTTCCACGTGAATCACACGCAATTCCACCTGGCAACATGGCCGCAATCCCAATATTCTCGTCAATTTTGGGCGTAAAACTAAAGATCTGGTTTCCAGAATAATCTATTGCTACCACTTTACTGTCTGGTAAATCATCTGGCTTGTAATGCAGATAAATATGTTTCTCGCTGTCAACAGCCATGCTTGCAAACTGACCTATCGGGCATTTAATTTTGTTGACTAACTTTCCTCCTGGATATGTGAAGACTGAAATACAGGGCCCCTGCTTATCACCTAACAATAAGTTGTCTTCTTCATCTACTGCAACGCATGCTAACCGTGCATCTGTACCTGAAGTACTGTCTTTTGCAACTGGATCAAAACAGTAATGATATGCTCCGTGTGACTTGAATATTAGCACATATTTTCTACCGGATATGAATATGTAACTTTTTGACATTGCAACGCCTATAATGTCTTTCATCCGTTTACCAGGATCTTTTTCTTTGGACTTGAGCTGCGTCTCCAGATCACCATCGTTGTTTACAATGAAGGCGTCAGCATAAGCTGTAATCACCATGGCGCCATCAGGCATGTCAGGTGTGCTGGCAATATGTACACATGATCTAAGCCCTAGATTCCTCAACATGATTTGCCTGCTCCTTGACCATTTATCCAATGCTAAAAAGAACCAAAAAGATGACTTTATTCAATAACGTTGACTTTCTGACACAGTTTTAGAACTTATTATGATATCTTAGTCTTATATCACTTAAAATCAGTTAAAATATAACAATTAAAAAAAAATTATATAATGAAAAAAAACTGTAGCACTTAACAATAAGATCATAAGTCATGAATTGGTCATGCACATATGGGGGAGATGTAACATAAAAACTCATTCTTCGTAGTTTAATATAATTTTATTCAAGAAGTTAAATACCTACTGCAACAAATTTGGTATGGTTATCTGGGCAATTTAATTGTCTTTCAAATGCAAAAATTTCCAAGACAATTGAACAAATATTATGAGATCTATGGCTCAAAATGTGAGCCAAGTCAACGGGGGAGGCGGTGGAGGAAAAGACGGTGGAGGAAAAGCCCATTGACTTGTACACAAAATTGTGAAAAATTACCAAAAGTCGTTATGCCAAAAGTTGAAATCCTACAAGAATCATTTTCCACACATGTTTTAATGAAAGACAAATATACCTATCCATGCCCAAAAATAATGGTAGGTGATGTATTATTAATAGTTTGGTGAGGATAAACTTTGTCATTTTCAGGGTATTTCCACTACTAGTTTCAACAATGTTCAAAGGTCAACATTTTCATGACAAGTTTCGTACGTTGTGAAAACGTGGATGAATAACAGTAATGGCTAGTTGTTAAATGCATAATACCGTAATTGCACGGATTAATAGAAACAAATAAACCAAATTCTATCGGATCAGGTTAATTATTGAGAGATAATGCATGTTTGATCACCCTGTATACCAAAAATGCAGCAAAATGGCCATAGCAAGCAGAAATTTGAATGTAACTTGTCTCAAGCATTGTCAACTACTGCTGAGACATATAAAGAACTCACCAAATAGCCCATAAAGGCATACAATCCTTTTGAAATGTATATGATTTTAACCACCCTGTATATTTCATCGTATGGATATTAAGTGAAAAGTTCTATTTTCTTATTGAGAGCCCTGTGTTTTATCAATATAAATCCATACCTGTTTTGTTTTAATGTGTAGAATAAAAGAGGTCTATGAAGAGAGTAAAATTAACACATTTTTTTTTTAAAGTTACTCCTTGTATAATTGTCACACACCCTGTATAATGTCAGTAATATTGTATATTTGGTATCCCTGTAGTATGAACTTTTAAAAAATGTATACTTTTATGGTATTAAAATGTCCATATTAAATCCTGTGTTGAGAAATATTAAGATTGGTGATGTTTTTCTCATTTATCATAAGAAAGATTTTAGTGTGTATTATTACCTTAATAAAACATATTTCTATTACATGTATATTACAACACGACTAATTTAAATGACAATCTCACTTGAAAACACGTGAAAGCATAATTTTCGGTTTGATTGTTAAAGCTTTAGGGGATCAAATGTTACTACTAATCGAATGTCGAAATATATCCGTGAGTACCAAATATTTGGATTTGGATTTTAGAACTTTGATAATATTTGAACTATGACCAATCCTATCCTGATGAATCTATTTCAAGGGATCAAATATATTTTGTGATATGTACTTCAAATGTCTGATTTTTTAGTTTTGTGTAAGCTTGTCTAGGGACGTGAGCTTTATGGTGTAGAATAGATTATCCTTACCCTCGGACCGAGATCTCCTCCTAGATCCATTTACCGAGTTCCATTTCACTTCCAATTGTTGTTTATGATCGATCTGCTGACAATTTTCAAGAGCCCTTAGAATAGCTTGTCGTGTAGCTTTCAGTCCATTCTGCGACCTCCATTTCTTTAAAACAGATATTGCTTGAAGTCTTAAATCACGCGTATCGGCCTTGTGTATGGCATTTTCAATAGCTCTGTCCGAAATTTCCAGCTCATTGTAGAGTTCTGTCATATTATCTTTTGAGAGCATGTTTGAAATATCACTCAGATCGCTATCCGATAATCTATCACGATTTTGAGATGCGTCTGGAAAATATTGTAAAAAATACGAAAAGATAGATCAATTTGGTATCCCTTTTGTCCTATAAAAGCGTTTTACATAATTAGTATTTCCTAACTCAACATATGCAAGTGGTATAAAAAGACGGCTGAAAATTCAGAATTCAGAATCCCTTAACCTCAAGCTAAGAGATTATCCTGTTTGTTTGTTTGTTTCATTCTTTCTTTCTTTGTTTTTGTTTGTTTGTTTGTTTAGGACATGCATAACAACCTAGATGTTTGAAAAGGACTGTAAATAAACTATATAGTTATGGGATTATCCTGTTTTTGGTTTTTGTTGTTGTTTGTTTGTTGTTTATTTTTTATTTTTTTATCTTTTTGCTTTGGCTGATTGGTTGGTTGGTTGCGTGCTTGCTTGCTTGTCTTCGTGTTTGTTTGTTTTCTTCAAATTGTGCAAAGGATATATGAAACAAAACAGATACGCTAGCTCTTCATTGTATATTAGCTTATATTGTTTAAAACAACTTGTAAATGAAAAGACCTGGTCTTTAAACTCTGTCACACATCACGAAACGAATGAATAACGTACGAATATAGCAAGCCAAAAGGGTCATAACTCGTTGTGACAATGCGTTGTTTTCTAAAAGCAACGCGTTGCTTTGTTAAATAACGCGTTGCTTTAACAAATAGAATCTAAGATATTACATGTCTAAGCAACGCGTTGCTTATCCGGTTGATAAAACAACAAGTTGCTTTCTAAAGCAACGCGTTGTTTTCGTCTATTTACTAGAACTAAGGCTACCAATCAAAGTTTATCTTATCCAGAGTTTTGGTCAGTGTACTGGTTTTGGTCGTTGATGATCACGGAATATTTAAAAAATATTTTTCCAAGATTTGGACAGGCCTACAGATCGTGTTATGTTAGGGTTTCGTCTCTGTTTTATTTGTTATTCAGATTGTTAATAGATATTCATTTAATCTTAGTAAACTTTCTTCAAATTAAGTATCTTCTAATAATGTTTGAGTATCAATAATCGTTCAGACACCAAATGACAAGGACTGAAATATCGGCAAAATGATTGCCGTATATGATCATATCATTGCCGCCTTGCCTTTCACGATTATCAAGATTAACGCTCTTCTTATCAGGATTTGGCCTAGGCATACAGGTCTGTAATACTGTAAAATATTGTAGAAATACTCATGATGCCTCGTAGTTGATGTATGAAATGTACACGGCCCTGCCCTTGACTTCCTGGTTAATTATATTAGCAGCACATGGCATCAGCTATTCACTAAGTGCATGAAAGCAAACACGTGATAGGTCACTATATTACGACAAAAAGCAACGCGTTGTTTTCTCAAAACCAACGCGTTGCTTTCTTAAAATTCAACGCGTTGTTTTATTTAAAACAACGTGTTGTTTTCCAAAGCTACACGTTGATAAAACGTAATTCTATAGGCAACGCGTTGCTTTTATTAAACAACGCGTTGGGGCAGCACGTAATGACCCTTTTGGCTTGCTATATATACGAAAAACGAACACTGATTTAGTAATCAATATAATATAATATGTGTCCCGTCATATCTAAAGGTACCTTAATACCGGCATAGAAAATTACGAGATACGGGCCATTGAAGCTGAGCATAATCAAAAATCACATCCAAGGTCGAATTTCTAATTTCATCAGAAATGTTACCTTTGAAGTGTATTCTATCATATTAAACAGGTTTCAACATCCAAAACATAAGACAAATGTTTTAAAAATCGATATAAAAATCCTTTCCCCATTGAAGTTTTACCAGTACAGAAACTTTAAACATGATTTTCTCAGAACGATAGTTTTCTGAATCAGACCGATGCCTTTTACCAATTTCAATGTAACTTTACAATCGAACATCCAATAACCAAAAGCAAGGTGTCATTTTAAAGCTTGAAGTCTCAGCTTTAACACTAGACCAAAAAATTAATTTTGATTTTGCCACCTTTAAGGTACCTTTTGATATGACGGGTCACATATGTGCGTGTTGGCTCTATACGGTGATGTATAACAGACTCTTTACCTGAAGTGTCTTCAGCTGATAAAAGCTGATCTTCAGTCTGTGATGTTGTTTGTAGGTCGATCACCACTTCCTCAGCATCATTAGCCTGAGTTGCAATAAGAACGCTATCTTCAAATATGTCTTCTGATTTGAAGGTAAATGAAGCATTTCCTTGTCCAATTTGAAGATTTTTGTAACTTATTTCTCCTTTGATTTCCTGTTTGTGAAATAAATATTTTGATTGATTGATTGATTGATTGATTGATTGATTGATTGATTGATTGATTGATTCTCGCCAAAATAGATAACAGATTCAGATTCAGATTCAGATTTATTAGACCATCTATATACAAAATGCAAATAAACATTAATGATACAATGCAAAAATAGTACAGATGGCGGGAGACCATAAGGAGCAGAGCTCGAAAAGTATGGCCACCCAGAAGAACGGCAAAATGGCTGAAAAATACAAATATTTACGAGAATATATAGATACTAATGGCATTATGGTATATATTGCAAAAATAACATTCAGAGACGTTGGACAAACACGGGACAAGACATGGGTAGTGAGATAACGAAGACCGACAAGCAAGTGCAGATAGTCATATTGGCAAACTGATGACAGATGTGAATATGAGCATTAAGATCAACATGAAAAAAAAAATGCAATACAGTATTGATAAAGATATACGGCATAAGCAAGAGTATAAAAAAATAGGCTAAATATATAAGGATAATAGGTACGCCTTATATTTCCGCTTGAAAATGTAATGGGATTTAACAGATTTGAGAGAATCATCGAGCGTATTCCATAATATAGGACCTTGTCTCTTAATTTTGTTCCTGGCTAAATCAAACTTGAATATACTTGGACGATACAAATTTGAGGACCGTGTAGGATAATCATGAATAGATCTGTTAAGGACAAAATAATTCGAAAAGTTGCAGGGAAGATTATTGTGGGTGTAATTATACATAAATAATCCTTTTAAAGAGAGTGAATGTCATAGATATACAATGTGTAGAGTTGTTTAAACAAAGGAGGAGAATGGGCAAGCCAATGAAAATTGGTACAGAGTCTCATGATACGTTTTTGCTTAATATGGATCCGATCAAGGTTACAGTTGTTTGAGTCAGCCCACAGCAAGTTACAGTAAAGAATATGGGGTAGGATTAAAGTGTTGTAGAGCGAAAATAATGTTTCACACGGTAAAATATGTTTCAAACGGAACATAATGCCTGTATATTTAGAAATAATATTAACAACATGATTGGTATGATTTGACCAGGTTAATAATTCATCAACTAATACACCAAGAAATTTAGTACATGAAGTTCTGTTAACATTGGTATTATTAATACAGATATAAACATCAGGGTAATTGCGATTACTATGTCGGTTCTATAACGAACTAAAATGAATTATTATCTTACATTTAGGCTTTCGTTGAGTTGCTGATCCCCTGATGCATTTTGTCGCCTCAATGCCAATATCAAGGAGTTCTTTCCTTTTACCCCGACGACATAAGGTGGCCAATCGCAACACAATTCACTCTGTAATTGGCTGTTCTGTTCTCTGTCTGCTTTGAATCGCTGCAAAAAAGAAAGTTAATTCACATTTAGGAAAGAAAGGAACATTCGCGTACAATGGATCACCGAACCACGGAGCAATAAGAGTAACGGGTTTTTTTTTTCAGGACACATAAGCCGACCAGCAGTGAATGCGGAGCTCGAACCCATAACCTTCATTCCATTTCCACAACTGCATCTGAACCATACCTTTAACGACTTACCATATACTTGAAGTATCGAGTATTCGTTCTTCAATCAATTTAAATGATCGGACTGTTATGATGAATGTGATCTGACTACCAAATATTGCGGACACTTTTGAAGTAAAATGATCGTCTCCTAAACACTTACCATTAATTCCATTATTTTCTTATTTTCTCTGAATGAAAATCAAGATCAGTAAAAAATTTCTTATTAGCTACAAAAGTAGTTTCGATACACGCTGTAGGTTGTACTTATTTTGTACTTTTTATCAGATAATCAAGAAATTTTACAAAAGTAGCAAACCTTGAACTGAAGTTGTAGTTGCCCATCTCAATTTGGCTATACGCCGGGAAAGTAGTGACGTTATAATTTGACCAACACGTGCGTTTTGGTTCCAAACAAACGAGGTGGCCAGTTTTACCACACGTTAAGTCTATGGGGAAAAAACAGACTCCTATTTGATACCATAACTTTCTTCTAAAAACAAATATAAGGGAAAACATACCCACCTGTTATGTGATTACAAGCCATGGCGGGACGTTTGCCGTTATTTTCGTTTTCCAACCGAGAAAAATCAGTCTGATTTGTATGTTTACGTACGCCTATCTGTTAATACGTATGATCAGTGAACATTATCTTTTGTTTGGAACCAGATCGCACGTGTTTGGCTTAGTATCATAAATGTGACGTTGCTACTTCCCCGGGGAACTAGTGACGTCATAATTTATGTAAATCATCCAACACGTGCGTTTTGGTTCCAAACCCCGTTGGTGGACAGTTTTGACACACGTTAAGTCTATGGGGAAAAAAGTCAGACTCCTATTTGATACCATAACATTCGTCTAAAATAAAAATAAGGGAAAATATGCCGACCT
>JXSR01S000600.1:60698-70780 GCA_000969725.1 Ophiothrix spiculata | reverse complement strand
GGGATTTGAACATGCCTACTGTCGGACGAAGTGCTAATTATAAGTTGCCAAATTCCTTTTTGATCGGGAGCACCGGCTTTTCGCTATGATAGTTGTTGCGAATCAAACCTTTACCTAGTATTAGTTGAGCGTGGATTTGGATGGAGCCGATGGTGACGTTCGCATGCTTGAAACTCAAAAATCGGGTCGCACGGTCGTTTTCATGGAGAATTATGATAGGGTTGGACAGGTTGGTGCTGTCGTTGATGATGCTTGTAGACCTGCAACTTGAAAATGGAACCTTCGGCGGGGATGGTCACATTATACAGGGCCTGGGGGGGGAGGCCTCAAATATGAAAGTGACGTACCTGTTCCTACCGGCTTTCGGAATGTAGAGGCAATAGGTGAGAAATTCATTGAAAAATAGTGGGTCCGGTGTAGAAGGTAAAAACCTGGGTCATTTCGAGCAATTTATTGGCAAGAGCGAAAAACAGGGTCATTCAGTATCGTCAGTTTTTGAATAAAATAAGGCCAAATTTGACATTTACGAAATCGCTGATCTTCAAAATTTTCGAAAAATGGACAAATCTAGCGGGAAAAGGGGGTCATTCGGTGTAGGCTGAAATCAGGGCAATGGATGGGAGTCACCATAAAAAAAAGTTGACTTTCAAAATAATAGGGGGTCATTGGGTGACAGCCCAGTAAAAAAAGGGGGGGGGGTCATTGGGAGAGAACGGAGCAAAAAAGGGGTCTATCGACAGGAGCATGACGCATGCCAATATATGGGAGTGCCCCCCGGATACAGGGGTGTGAGAGTTCAGATTTTTTCATGCCTTCAAAAGAGTCATAATTTCAGCTTTTTTGTTATTTTCAGCCTGTTTTTGGCATTTTGTCACTGTTTTCAGATTTTTCCAGATTTTTTTTTCAAACATCCACTCACAGCCCTGATTATAAAGACTGGACTGTCTATTATAGAGTGGTGCAGCTGTTAGTGATCCTTGCTTCAACGAAACATGAAAACAGAGCTGCCTACAGGGGATTTCACATGTTTAACACGGGTATTGCTGGATCTCAGGTACCATCCTTGAAGTTTGCAGACCCGCAACTCAAAAAAAAAAAAAAAAAGAGCGCCTGACAGGGTGATTGTACATGGAGGACCCGGGTAAAATTGTTGGACAGGGCATTGCTGTCAGTGCTGCTTGCTGGCCCCTAATTACTAACAAATAGAGCCTCCAACAGCCTCAGGTCGTTCACACAGGACACCCTCTAGCTAAGGGGCCTAAAAGTCTCAAAGGCGATCTACACAGAGTGCTGATGAGATGCGTATCTCCGTATACCGCTTGCACGTACGCGTATACCAGGTGCTGTGCAGCAGATCCAGATCTGACGCCCATGTAGTCACGGTCTTCTGCAAAGCGGTTTACGGAGATGCGTTTTCATCTGGATTTACACTCCCGTGTAGATTGCCCCAGTTGATATACGCTCAACCAGGCATAGATCTTCTGTAGTTGTCTTGTTTCTAGATTCTGAACATCTTCAGTGGTAATTTGCATGATCAAATTGAAATTCCAGAAAATTTTAGGATGAAAATTGAATTTCCAGATTTTTTTAACGAAAACTAATTGAATTTTCCAGATTTATTTTGTCCTGTAAGGTGACATCCTCTATGGGTGCACTGTCACCGTTTATGGAATTCCAGATATTTTAATGTAAACTGGTTTGGTTTTCCAGATTTTTTTTGTTATTCAGGTTCACATCCTCTATGGGTGTACTTTAACATTATAAAATTCCAGACTTTTTAACAAAAACTATTTGAATTTTCCAGATTTATTTTGCCTTGTAAGGTGACTTCCTCTATGGGTGCACTGTTACCTTTTATGGAATTCCAGATATTTTGATGTAAACTGATTTGGTTTTCCAGAATTTTTGTCTTATTTGGGTCCGCATCCTCTATGGGTGTACTTTAACATTAAATGGAATTCCAATTTTTTTGTTTAAATTGGATTGTAAATTCCAGATTTTTCAAGGCCTTGTCTTTGACATCCTCAGTGGTAATGTACATGCTACATTGAGTTTTCCAAAAAAAATCTAAAAGTTATCATGGATTTCCAGTTTTTTTGTGGACAATTCTCAACCTCCTCAGTGGTTCTAAGCCATGCTTACCTTGGAATTCCATATTTTAAAGCAAAATATGTTGATTGGAATTCCAGTTTTTTGAATAAAATCACTTTGGAATTCCAGTTTTTATGTAATTTTCCTATGACCTCCTCTATGGGGGGAGGGCATAGTTTATCTGGAATAGCCCAATTTATTATTTAGACCGTGCGCTAATCCGATATTTTATGGGGGTTTTTTTAAATTTATTTTTTCACATTCGGACTTGATAGGCCTATTTTTAATTTTGTTGAGAACTTTATCTTGATATTAAGGCCCGGGGGAGGGGGTTCTTAAAAAAAATGTACGGGTATGTGCCTGCCGGACTTCTAAAAACTAACCATCTCTATACCTATTTTAGCTCAAAAACCCACACATCATCATACAAATTTGAATGGAAAAGCACCCAATTTTGTACTCAAATCGGGTGCGTGTTTTGGGGTTTTTTTTGTTTTATTTTGTTTTTGCAAATTTTCCCAAAAGCACCATTTTTTTTGAAAATTTAGTGCTTTCATCCTGAGATGAAAACCACTTCATAGATGTAACAAAATCCTGGAAAAATCACCCCAAAAGGCAAGCACATATACGTATACCTTGTCAATGTAAGCAACCCCCCCCCCCCCCCTCGTCTAACCAGGGTTGGGGCTGTTGCAACCCCCCATGTTTTGTTTTCCATCAATCGCGTAAAATGAAGGTAGAGCACTTTACAATTACAGAAATTGTCCACTACTTTTCCAGTCTGTTTAAACTTTTCCGGTTTGTTTTTTACAGCTTTCTTTAAAAGTCCGCCTGGCAAAAGGGCTGCTAAAAATACGGCATTTTCAGATTTAAACCAAATTATCTGAAAGCTTGAACAAGAAGTGGTGGGAAATGGAAGTGCTTTGCTTTATCGGGGATTAAGGGCACAGTTTACCCCGGCTTTTTGTTCCAATAGAGAATTTCACCTTTTTGCATGACTTATCCAGTCATAAATGTTATCTTAACCCTCAAAGAGCCGGGCTTTTTCGACCCACCTCACAGAGTGGGGGGCGGATTCCCCCCCCCCCCCCTTCCGATCTCGGAAACCGATTGACGAAACATCATATGTAGGGTACTGGTGGAAAGCTAGGACCCTCACGAGTCCATTGGTACCAAAAAAATTGAAATCAGACCTTGTATGACGTCACAGTGACGTCGCGTCGAAAAACGCAAAAATCACCAAAAATCGCCAAAATCATGGTTTTTCGCTATTTTTTCGAGCAAAATTAGCAATTTGTATCAATAATGTGTGTCAAAGTATACTTAGGCATGTTCTTACTCCAAATAAATCAAATAAATACAATAAAACATAGTGGAAGTGTATCCTAATAACAAAAAACATGATTTGTATGTAATTTGCATTGAAAATCAGTTTTTGGTCAGTTTTTCGATTGACCCAGCGTGCCATTACGGAATGCCACGTCCCAACCCTAGGTCCGATTTTTACAAAAATAAGCGCAAGGCTTCAAGGAAAAAAGTCAAGAAGTTTCAGCGCGAAAAAATAACAACCGGCGGAGGTATAAAAACAAAATTGGTGGTGGGGGGGGGGGCGGATTCCGCCGCCCCAAGGCTCTTTTCGGGATAAATAACAAAAAATCAAATGTCAAATATTACAAAACGCAATAGCTTACACCAGGTAAATATAGGAGAAAAAATATATAATCACATTTTTTCTGTTTTAAAAAAGCAACGTGGTTGTTGGCGGGAAAGTAATGGCAAAGATGCGTGTCCAAAATTTTGCGCCGTGGTTGCGTGCCATAATGCGTGTGTCTTTTGTTGCTGCAACTTCAAAGAGGAGAAAGCACGTTACCCTGTTTTACGTTTTTGCAAGTTTATTTTTTACCATAACTTTTTAACAAAGTGCTTAAAGTTAATAAAAGTATATATATATACATTTCAAGAAAGGAAAGAACATGATGGTGATGTTGATTTGTGAAAATAAAGAAAAACACACATTTTTTGGCTATTCCAGACAACCTAAACATTTTTTAAACTTCTGAATTGGAATTTTAATTTAAAACACCCATTCAGATGTTGCGTCATTTTAATTTTTGAGGATTTTGACCAATTGTTTTAATTTTATGCCAAATAAGGTAAAAGGAAAGAACATGATGGTGATGTTGATTTGTGAAAATAAAGAAAAACAGTCAGTGCTGCGGTAATCAAAGGTCACCAGGGAATGCATTGGATTGTTTGTTTTCCATGATGGTTCAGGACCTATCAATTTCGCCAAAATGCGCCTCAAATAAAATCCTCAAATTAGTACATCTTTCACAAAATTAGATAACTAACTATACAGTTTTATAGTTAAAGGGCCATTAAAGATGTTTATCATGATAATTTCTTCTAAAGTGGTATTTTTTCAAGTAAAAAATGGAACTTAAAAATGGTCAAATTGCGTTTGTACATAATTTGGTATATACTGAGCCCACACAAAAATGATACTTTGGTTATGTGTTAAGATAAAAGTCCATGTTAGTAAAACTTAAAATTGTTTGAGAAAGTCATCACCACGCTTTAAAAAAATCTTCTGAACACGCCATTGAAATTACATATAAATAATCGCATCCATGATAAACCACATGCCTGGTCAGAAAAAACCCTTAAATGCGTTATGTCATAATGATCATGTACACTCAAAGTTGACTGGGTATGATGATGTGCTATATCTTGTTTGTTTGTTTGTTTGTTTACCTCGGTCGGTCCGTGACGGACACATGCCATTAGATCCATGATGAACTCATGGTCTCTTCCAAGCTCATACAGAAGTACCAACCTGGATAGCCAGAAATGGCTAATCTATGCATGCTGGCCAATGCATCTTTAAAAAGATGCCGAAAATAGAAAAGATAGCAAGAAAAAGAGAAAGAGAAAGATGGCCACTTCCTACACAATTGTACAATTTACTCTTAGCCCTTACTTCGTGAGAAAAAAAATCAGGAATTATAATCTCATGCCCCGATGCAAAGGCTTTTAATTTCAATGGCGTGTTTAGTTTTAGGATTTGGGACGTGTTACTGGGTAGACGAGGGTTAAATGCGAGGACCTAATTCTTGCAGTGTTTTATGATTTAGGTGCAATTTTTGTTTTATCTATTTACGTGTTATATAATAATCTGTATAAAGGTATTTAATGTGCAATGATTTCATTATATTTGTAACTGTAATTGTTGATGTTTTTAAAATGGTAAATTTCATGTAATTTGGCCTCCGGGCCACGACTATGAAATATTAATAAAATCAATCAATAAAAAAACCTATGAGATGACCCAAAATATTGCCATTAACCGTTAATCGTTTTGCTATTAATAGATAGGTATGATCATCCCCTATCCAATGATACCAAGATCACAAAAATCGGCCACGGTGTTACGTAATTATGACGTCATAAAGGTCGAAAATCGGAAAAATCGAGATTTTGGCAGGAATGGCCACCAAAATCAAAATGTTGCTATAAAAGTTCTAAATGGCCGATTTTCGTCGGGTGTTTTGCTAATAAAGAAGTAAAATGATAATTCTAACATGCCCTGCAAGTTTCAGCTTAATAGCATTTGACTTTTTCAAAATAGCGACTTAAAATTTTCCGGGCTTCAACAACCCCCCCCCCCCGCCCCCCTCCTACACCCCAACTTTAACGGACTACCCTTACCCCACCTTAGGTGGTACCTCCCTAATTTTTTCATCGAAATGACCGCAAAGGATGTAAAAGAGATTACCCAAATGCCTGCGGTCAATTGCTTTTGCGTTTTTATGCAGCGGGGAAAAAACCTTAGGGGACAACCCCCCTGGGTAGACGAGGGTTAAGGGGTCATTGGTGCACTGGTATTCAAATAATTATGTTTTTCCTTTCTTGACTAATAACCCCCTTAAAACAACTTCCCATCTAATCTACAAAATCAAGGGCATTCAGATATTTTATACTGATAAGGTTCATGAGCACTTTTTATCACTGTTTTTTAATGTCCTACTGATATTGTCTCTCTAATAATAAGCATAAAATAGTTGAAACGTTTCATTTAATTCGAATGCATCAAAGTGCTGCACCTGAATAACACTTCTTTGAAATACTCATAACAATTGGGTGAAAAAGTACATCACAATAATTTTAATGACTTTAAACTCCTAAAGCAGGGCCAAGCCTAATAAATAATATTAGTTATTATAAATCATATTTTTTTTTCGAAAAACAATCAAACTGATCATGCCACCTATCTCAATAAACAATTTAGAAGATAAAACTCGTTCTGATAATCGTACTCTCCTTTTCCTATTTTTTTAAATTAATTTTCAAGCATGTCTGTGCTTAGATTCAAAATGGCAGACTTTGAAACGGTATCAGAAACACAATTTTTTTATTGGCTTTGAGGGTAACAAAAGGAATATTCTATCTCAGAAAAGGGATTGAACTTTAAATGCAGTATAACTTTCAACTTTACCCAGAAGAAGTGGAGCCATAAACGAAATTTACGAGATACTTAAGACATCTTTGCATTTCTTCCAATTTTGTCGCTTGCCCCCGCTGACCGAAGAAGGCAGGTACGCCTCTGCGTAATTGTTACGTCATTCATCAACCAATTTCCATAATTTTGGTATCACTTGAAAGAGGAAACCCTACCCTTTACTATGGTATCAAACAACTAAACTAAATCGTGCCATTAAAATGTGGTCCATGTAACCCTTAAAATGCATGCATTTCATTATGGCGCATCTCTATTTTTTTTCCATGTAGCTTATGTGATAAGCACGTAGTTAGATTACATCAATCGCCAACTTTGAAGAAAGTAAACCTACTTATGAGGCCATTTCTACACCATTATGTTTATGTGCATAAAGACGAGTGACTATTCTGACAAATCTTTATTGATATACCTCCAACCCTTCTAGGTATAGTTTAACATTTTTTGATACCGATAGATAGATAGATAGAAGATAGATAGATAGAAAACCAATAGTCACGTTTGTGCGATTATATATTAAAAGTAATAATTCACATGTAATCAGCGCAGAAGAAAATGCTGAAATTCAATTCTGCCACACGAAGCACATGTTTATTATTATTTGTTCTAATTGTGATATTAATGAGACAAAATTCATGATAAAGCGACAATTTCATATTGCTGAATACTAAGGTATGTATACTATTTGTCCTAATGATCTCTTTTGTGGTATTGGGCAATTATTAGCCATGGGCAGCTGTTATGGAATTGTACGAGTGCGGATAGGCAGATACACAGGGAGAAAAATAATAACAGAACAAGTTGTAACACTACAAGATATACTTTTTGTCTGGAAAGGTTGCGTCCATTTAATATTAAGTGAGGACCGGTGAAAATTGCTTGTACTGATTCTTGTACAACATTTCCATATTTTAGCCATATAATAATATAGTACCAATGATATATATACGTCAACTTTCATCCAAGACAATGATGTATGTTTGCTGAGGGATATGAAAAGTATTTACCCTGCCACCACAGGCGCAGGGTCTTGTCTTCCTTGTGTTTCTTCTTTCTTTATTATTTCTTACCCTGCCGCCACAGGCGCAGGGTCTTGTCTTGCTTGTGTTTCTTTGTTCTTCTTCTTACACTGCCGCCACAGGCGCAGTGTCTTGTCTTCTTCGTGTTTATTCTTTCTTTCTTTCTTCTTCTTCTGTCATTTTCTAACGCTTATAATTTCAACAGTTCTTTACGGATTTTGACTAAACTTGGTCACAACAACACTTACCCCGGCTGCTACAAGTCATGTGACATTTGACCCCACAAAGGTCACACAGGGGTCACTGGGGTCAAAAACGTGATTTCAAAAAAAAAAATAATCAACTCATCAGGGTTAACGTGTACGATCTTGTGATTTGATTATATGAAGCAGCTTATGACCCCTGATAAAAATAGTGCTTTTCGGGGTGACCCGAGGTCACACGGTTAAATATTGAATTTTACCAAAATCACTTAACTTCTACAAATAATGACGGATCTTGACCAAACCTGGTCAACATTTTTTTGACCTTGCCCCAACATGTCATGTGACCCATAGGGGTCACAAGGTCACATGGGGTCACAGGGGTCAAAAACAAGATTTTTACAAAAACATTTTCAACTCCACAGGGTTACATTGCATGATTGTATAAGTCATGTATAGTAAGTAGCTTATGAGTCTTAACACAAGTTGTGCTCATTGGGGTGACCCGAGGTCACATGGGGTCACACGGGTCAAATATTGATTATTACCAAAACCATCATAACGTTACATACTATGGCGGATCTTGACCAAACTTGGTCAAAATATTCTTTGACCCCACCCCAGCATGTCATGTGACCCATACGGGTCACAAGGTCACATGGGGTCAAAAACAAGATTTTTACAAAAACGTTTTCAGATCCACAGGGTTACATTGCATGATTGTATAGGTCATGTATAGTACGTAGCTCATAAAAAAATTATTAACAAAAATTGTACTCATTGGAGTAACACGGAGTCACATTGGGTCAAATATTGATTATCAAAATAATCGTGATTTACATAAAACATTTTATTTACTTAGTCACGTTGCATTATTACGTGGCTTATGTATTCGAAGTGTTGTAGATTGTAACTCTCAATCGAACAAGGGGCACATATGAGGTCACATGAGTCTTTAAAAGTTGCGGCAGTGTCCTCGTCACTACTAGTGACGGAACCAGCTCTAGTTTTTTCTTTCTTCTTTCTGTCATGCTTAAACGCCTATAACTCCAACAGTTCTTGGTGGATTCTGATCAAACTTGGTCACAACAACACTTACCCTGACTCAAACATGTCATGACCCAAGATTTGGGTCAAAGGTCACAAAAACGTGATTTTCATGAAACAGTTTTCAACTCATCAGGGTTACGTTGTATGATCGTATTACTCAGGCATAATAAGTAGCTCGTGGGTCTTAATAAAAGTTGTGCTCATGGGGGTGACCCGGGGTCACATGGGGTCACACGGGTCAAATAAAAAAGGTCAAATTTTAAACGTTGTCCCATTTCAACGTTTAGGGTCTCAAATTGTTCGTCTTTGTACAGCAAACATTAGTGTCCATAGTAACCTGTCGTCCGATCCTTCTTTGGGGGTCATAGGTCAAAAGAAAGGTCTATGGAAAGGTCAAATTTTAAACTGTGTCCGATTTCAACGTTTAGTGTGTCAAATTGTTCGTCTTTGTACAGCGATCAAAAGTGTTCATTGTGACCCCGTCGTCCGATCCTTCCTTGGGGGTCAAAGGTCAAAAGAAGGGTCTATGGAAAGGTCAAATTGTCAACTTTGTCCGATTTCAAAGATTAAGGTATCAAATTATTCGTCTTTGAACAGTGATCAAAAGTGTTCATAGTGACCCTGTCACTCGACCTTTCAGGGTCAAAGGTCAAAAGAAAGGTATATAGAAGGGTCAAATTGCCAACTTTGTCCGATTTCAAAGGTTAAGGTGTCATATTACTTGTCTTGGAACAACGATCAAAAGTGTTCATAGTCGTCCGACCTTTCCCTGGTGGTCAAAGGTCAAAATAAAGGTCAAATGTTCAACTTTGTCCGATTTCAAAGGTTAAGGTGTCAAATTGTTCGTCTTGGAATAGCGCTCAAAAGTGTTCATGGTGACCCCATAGTCTGACCTTTCCCTGAGGGTCAATGGTCAAAAGAAAGGTCGAATTTTTAACTTTTACAACATTTACAAAAATACAAACTTTTTAAGGATCAGATTCAGTCACACGCGTCTTAAGAAAAGTCAGCGGCAGGGTCCGCGTCACTCCAGTGACGCAACTATATCTAGTTTCTTCTTTCTTTCTGTCATACTTAAATGCCTATAACTCCTATAGTTCTTGATGGATTCTGATATAACATTGGATGGATTGAGCATGATACGAAAAGATATTGGTCGAGCTATGAGTTTTACGAAATATCATGCGAGACGCGCAGCGTCGA
>JXSR01S000599.1:57968-72034 GCA_000969725.1 Ophiothrix spiculata | reverse complement strand
TAATTCAAATAGACCCCTTTCGTATGTCCCTTAATGCATCTTGAAAGTACCACAAATACGGGACCTTGTGACGTATCTTGCTCAGTCTACCATATTTGAAGTTTGCGCATTGCGCACAGCTCGACTGCGCAAGATACGTCACAAGGTCCCGTATTTGTGGTACTTTCAAGATGCATTATGGGACATACGAAAGTGGTCTATTCTCCTTCCATTAATAAGAGTACACAGTTTATGTTTCTTTTTTCAAAAGTTAAGATGATTCCCATTCTTGTCGCTAAGTAGTTATAGCTCTCCATGACTTCAATATTTTTGTTGCCATACAATGCCCCCACAAAAGTCAATATATTGATTAGGCAGAACAAAGCAGCCAAAGTTGAGTTGAGTTGCAAGATAAGATTTTCCAAGTTGAAATGAATTCAAGTTTAATATGACAAAACTGCAAAACAAAAATGTAATCAACAATGCAAGCAGAAATGTGTAAAACCAGAGAGACTGGAAAACTGCAAAGTGACACCAATATAACATAATATAACACAGTATAACAGCATTTGTGACCAATGTTCCCGCTAAGGATTTTGACTTTGCGCAAAAGTGACATAAAAGAAAAACAACTTGCCATCGCCAATTTCAGAAAGATCACCTCAAAAATTAGAGTAATTTAAAAGTAATCTGAATAAAATTGGAATAAGTGAAAGCTGTGTACATCACTGTATAACCAAAACCCTACTTTTGTCTTTTTTTGTTTTGGGAACCCCTTGCACCAATTGTTAAGCCTCTGAGCCAATTTCGCGAAATACAGCCTTAGCGGGAACACTGTTTTTGACCATTTACCACAAACAAACTGTAAAGGCAACCTTTTTTAAGTTTTTAAATATTTGCAAAGCCCGTGTTACAAGGATTAAAAAACACAACTTAATGATTTTCACTCAAGTCACGTTTTGATCCACAGATTGCAGTGGAGTGAAAGGTGTACCTAGCATAAACATTTTGCTAAGAGCAATAAATCTTGAGTTTCCCTTGAGTGAAGCTGTGGTGGTATTTTGAAGAAGTCATAAATATTGTTAATCTGAGTAAAAATATATTTGAAATTAAAAAATTATGACCTTTATGTCTTTGTATATATATGATGAAGTTTGTTTGTAGTGGATGGTTATATTTTTATTAAGCATGTCTTAATCAATTTCAGTCAGTATCTTGATATTTGATTTTCTAACAAGGAAAAAATGCAAAATCTCTCTGCCGCCCGCTCTACATGAAGGGCTGAATCATCACTGAACTCAATTTGGGGTTCTTCGCTCACACCTTGCCATCCCCAAAGCAATTCAGTTCTGAAACGGTCCATGACGGTGGGTGTTGGCAACCAAAAACAATTATCCCCCGAATTGATCTACCTTGTGTTTACAATCAGTGTTGCCAACGCCGCGGTTTACTTGCTTTGGGCTACTTTGAATTTGCTTGCCGCGGGTAAAATTTGTCTTGGGCGGGTGACCTAAAATTGGGCTACTTTTGCCACCATCTGCCCGTGGCAGCTTTATTTGGCAATATTTTGTTTATTCAGGGGGATTTTGAACATTTAATACGTCGTAAAGCAATTTGATCATCAACTAATTGGATTAATTCTTCCCTAATTGGATTAGGACATCATTGGGAAGACATCCAAGATCAATATCGGGATCAATATTGATTTTCCTAAACTTCTGTCAGAGCTCGTACATGTAAGTGGATTATATCGGATTGCTTTCATGCCTAATTTGGTTGTTTTTGCTGTAGATCCACTTCAAAGCTCCCGAAATTTGACAATTGGTACATTTTGACAGTTCAAAAAATTGGGCTACTTTGATAGCGGCTGCCGCGGGTAAAAATTGTAATTTGCCGCGGTTTGAGGCTTTGAAGTTTTGGCAACACTGTTTACAATGGCTACGAAGATTGGAATTTCCTCTTCAAATCTGTGTTACATCATCACCAGCTTAATGGCATAGTTTAACAGTAGATATTTGTTAACATGTGATTTTGACAGGTTATAAGTTTTGGAATCTCTGGTCTGAGCTTATGACTTAGTCTTTTCAAAATCTGTTCAGAAATTCTGAAGCTAATATGATTTATGTCAACGAAATTTTCATTTGATATTTTGCCTAAGAGCATTTTTTTATATTTTCATATGTTATGGTAGTGGAAAATACTCAAGACATTCTAAATAAAAGCCAAACAACTTCAGGCTACAGGTGTGTTAGACTCACTGACATAAAGAGCAAAATGTCCATCCATTTGAAATTAAGTAAGCTTACCTTCCAAACAACATCAGTGCACAATACATTATAATCCTAAGAAAATGTCTTAGCAGTGTATAAGTTTGAGTTTGTACAAAATCAATTTCTGTTAACATTAACTTTACTAGCTCAGTATTGTGTTACTACTTGCTGCCAGAATGTGTGAGATAGTAACTTATGGTTAAAGAATTTCAGGAGAGTTGCATTTTGAAAAGAACAAAATTAATTTGCATATGGCTATGCATAAAAGAGAAGAGTACGTTTCAGAGTTGCAATAGATTTTACAAAAATAATTAGGCCGTTTCAGATTTCTCATCTTACACTAATTTACAGGTGGGGTGTACTAACAAAAGTCTGTGCCATAATTCAATTATGTGACTTTGAAATGCAAGCTGGCGGTTGAATTTGTATATAATAGGGCGCTGTAAATAATCTGGATTTTAATTAACATCTCAGCATTAGTTGATGATAGCACTTTAAAACACAACCAGCAGAATTAAGTTGATCTCGTTGTTCTCGGTGGTTGCCATTTATTAGAACAATTGTAACCATCTGGTACATAATTCTGAGCGGTTAACCATGGGTTAAGTATAAAAGTGCCAAAAAACCTATTTGCAGGGATGCAAGTCTCAAGAGTCAAAACTTCCTGAAATGTCTAAAAATCTCCTGCGAAAGAACACTTTTCCTATTCTTTTACAAAAGACAAAATTTCCTGAAAACAATGAATTTTCAGCAAAATTTCCCGAATTCAGGAAATTTCCTGAAAACTTGCATCCCTGTATTTGATTCTTTTGAGAACAACATTACCCATTACATAATATACTAAGCATATGGAATGAAATTAGGTATGATAATATACAAATTGTTTTGCCAAGTACAGATTAACATTAATCTGTGCTCTATAGTTTCATGTCGTCGTCTTTGGCTGGCTACTTCTGCATACAACTTTTCTCTGAGATCATTTGCCATTATGTTCTGGTCTGTAGACTCATCTTGGTTGCTAAGTCTGCATATGGTTTCCCTCCAGGTTTATTGCCCAATTTCTTCACATGTTCTAAACAGCGAATCTATCGAAAACACAAAACAAATAGAAAATGTTATTCCATGATAGTTGAACAGTTTTTTGAATACATACCAAAAATCATGAATGTTGAAGCAGGCACCAAAAAAAAATGTGAATATTCGTCATTGATTATCAATATGTCTAAAACTCTTTGAACCTAACGGGCAGGTACACCTATATTCATTATTCTGTATATCTGCAAACCAGTTTAGGGGTCGCTTCAAAACTCAACCGGAAGGCAACCACCACATGATTTTGGAAGCTGCCCCTTAGCAGCTTCTAGCACCTGTCTCATAAACACCAGGCTTTGTCTTTTGAAAATTGCTGGTGAGTGACAAATCACTCTCCTCAAAACTTGTCAGATGAGCTGTAGGCGAGTGTTTTGAATCACTTGTATTATTAGTACACCAAATGTAGGCGAGTGATAGAAAGCTCTTCTCAGCTTCATTTTAGGTGAGTGATGGCGAGTGATCACTCTCACTCGCCTTAAAGGACAAAGCCTGAAACACAATGTGCCTTTTTTACCCGCTTCTGTAGGCACAATATTAAATGGTTTTGTTTTCATCTTAGAGGGGAAGATAAAAATCTGAAAAATGTATTAACACTTGTAACCAACTTAACTATAATCCTGATAATTTGGAAACACAATTTTGGGGATTAAGCACAGTTGGGAATATTTGTGTATTCTTATTGTATTGCTTGAAAGCAACCCACTGAGAGGAAACCTTGAGACCAAGACTTTGTTTATATTTACTTGTAATATCTAATTAGCTACAGTCAGTTTTGCTTGTTGGTTTAGTACTGTAACTGTTAAACTATCTTCCCGGTTAAGACAGCAATGAATCTAAATTGAACCCTTAGCTACACGGTTGACAGGCTTTTATTTACATCAGATAAGTGACTAATTCATCTGGTTTCATGAGTTTTGATACGTTTAATCAAATATGCGTTAATAATATATTGCAATATACATGTCAGTTTACAAAAGTACTATTCCTTTTTTTAATGCTACTTGGAACAATTAAGATAATTTCAGTGTGAAAAATACAGCAAGAATTGTAGAAGTAGAAGGCTTATTATATAGTACTAGATTTGAAACCTTCGGGTTAGCAAGGGTCCAGGGTACAGATATTCATCGACAAGCTCAGGTTCAAAGGTTAAAAGTATCAAAAAAGTACAATATATTCACAACTTTTGCTTGTCCACTGTTCTATATACAATATATCAATTTAAGAGGAGTCTCAAAACGCACATTTTTAAGACAATAAATGATGACTTTTAGATACGATTTTTACTCCAATTATGCTGGAATGGACATTTTACTGGCCATTGGTCTTTCATAACAGTTTTTATCTTATGAGTTAAAAATGTGTATTATAGTGTTTTTGATATTCATGCGTAATTTGCTCTTTAAAATAGTATTGTATATCATATTGCCGTTTTTAATATTGGGACACCAGATACGCACTTTGTCTTCTGCGTTATGTT
Source organism: Ophiothrix spiculata (assembly GCA_000969725.1). Lineage (NCBI taxonomy): Eukaryota > Metazoa > Echinodermata > Ophiuroidea > Amphilepidida > Ophiotrichidae > Ophiothrix > Ophiothrix spiculata. The sequence continues at coordinate 67,216 of JXSR01S000599.1, read as the reverse complement.
ATTTTGCTCAATTTGCCATGGAGAGTTGTGCCTGTTTCGGTGTCTTTGTATTATATTGTTGTCATTTTTATTATGTTTTGATGTACTATTTTCTATATTGTTTTGCTTTGTACAATGCTCTAAAAACATGTTGTAGGGCGCTCTACCAAGTATTTTATATTATTATTATTATTATTATTAATAGCTGCCACAGGTTTTGAGCAAGGCCATTCATGGATTGATTACTCAGGTCAGTGTGGATTATATGTCTGTTGAAGAGAATGATATACTCACTGTGTATTTAGTTTCTGCTTGCCCATGCTTCTGTGATAGCTGCCATAGGTTTTGGGCAAGACCATTCATGGATTGGTTACTAAGATCAGCGTGGATTATTAGTCTGTTGAAGAGTTCCAATGCTAAAGCTGATTGTCGTTTCTTTTGAGAGTCCTATTAAAATGAAAACAAGAATATCGTAAAATTAAGACATACAAGGCTAAATAAGACTTGTGTTAAATATAGCAGTTACAGTTGAAGTGTAAATGTCACCTTGTAGAATACTGTTGTACTTTCTCCATTTCTATTGGCCTTTGGGCCAAAATAATATATCTTAGATTTATCCATACCCATAACCCTAAAGTTCCCAAAGGTTACAAGACAAAATCACCAAAATCGCCTAAGTCCGAATACGTCATAGACAGGCGTCCTATATGGGCACAAAATCACAGAGCATTTTCTAAGCTTAAAAATGACACCCTATTTGTTGAAATTGATGAAGGCAATCTAATTTTACAACAGAAAATCTGCTGGAAATTCTTATTATTTTCTTTATTTTTTGCTGCCTATTTTCATTAGTTTCTAGAAAAGTGTTCCGTCGCAAAGTCCCCCTTTTCGGGGCGAGTCATCACATATACACTCCACCTCAACAGTTCCAACCTATGATTCTACATGCCTACAGATGAATAAAATTAACATTTTCTGATCATTTTTGGCGTCGGAATGTATCAAGTTCATTAATAAGCGACGCTGATTTGCAATGAATGATCAATTTTAAAATATTACCCTTGAATTCAATTGATCAATTACACGGATCAATAATTCTATAGTGTGCCGTTACACTGAAATTGAATAGCACACACTGTGGAGCAAATCCTAGTGTAATTGTTCCCATCTATTCCTGGTGTGTATTCATGGTCTTTGTGGTTGTACCCTCAGTGTGTCGTTCAAGAATCAGCAAGAATTGAATTCAGAGGTAATTTGTTTAAATCAACTGTTCTTTGCAAATCTGTGTCACTTGTGGCATAGTGATACATTCGGACATAAAATCGACGAGACTTTGTTGGTGGGCCAAACATTATCAGAAAGACAATAATTTAAATCATCTGCAAGCACATAGAAATCATGGCTAGGAACTTTTAAAGTGGAGTTTAAATGGAACTGTCTCCCTTCCTGAATGCTTAACTCATGGCTGATGATAAATGTTCTTCATACTTTGCCATGAATGTGGAAAAATCATGGCTGATATATAACCTGTGCATAGGAACAGAACAGACTGCTTATTTCGCAAAGTCTTTAAAAGAGTACACTTACATCTTGCATCAGCGTTTTACAGTGATCCAGTATCAGTTCAATCAGTGTACTGCACACAGTGTTGATCTCTGACAGGAACTTCTTGTCACTGCCATACATGGTGTCATTGGAATCCACTGCAAACAAACATAGAACACAATTGTAGGTTTGTTTTAATCATACGTTTTAAAAGTGCATTGAACAAAAATTTCAAAATTTAATCTATAAGTGATTTACACTTACTATGTTCGGTAATAACTGTACACACCCAAATATTGAGAACATTTCGATCAAAATCTTCAGAAACAACAAAAAGTATAATTTTGTTTTGCATGTTGACCCTGGGTATGAAGTTTTTCTCTAATAGTATAATGATGCAATCAGTCAGGAAATAGGATAAGTTTCATTTGAACAACATATACTTTAACTTCAAAAATTGCAGTTGAATCAAAAGAAATTTTAATTTTCCATTAAATTTGCTAAAGATTTAAACTCTAAGTTGGAGTATAGTTCCTAATCGACAGTGATAATTAAATATCTTGGAATATATAGGGATTGAATTTGATGATTAAATTTTGCATTCTCCCATTTTTATAGCTAACACTTCAAATGATGTAATCCTGAAATGTCTTGAAAAAAGTTTGGGGGTGATGCTGAACTTACATAAATGCACATCCAAATACCCCACAATCTTGATCATAAAAAAAAACCCACACATAATCTTCAAAAAGCAGCTCAAGACTCAATTTGTTAGTAAAACTGTAATCTTTTTCTTTGTTTTCATCACTTTTATTGTTAAGCACCGTGATCATGTGTGTAATAAAGCCCCATTAAAATACTGAAGTAGTGAAAATACTGGATCAATTTTACCGTTTTGGAAATGAAGAATATGTTTGGTTTTTATAAAATATTGCTCAAAGACATTGGTAACTGCATTGTTAAAAATATGCAATCCAAGCACTTTCAATGCTTATTTGAAGTCCTGAAGTACTATAAATGTTTGTTTTGTTACAATTTTGCTCAAAAACAATTGTTTATGTATTGCTAACATATGCGATCCAAGCACTTTCAATGCCCAGTGACCTTTGATCAATTATTTTTTAAGGGGCTGGACCATATTTAATTGGTTGTGAAACTGGTCTTACTTTTATTTTCACACTTTACTGTTATTTATAAAATTTAATCTACAAAGTACACATTTTGATACATATTTTGTGTAAACTTCAAAAACATTGAGTGTTCAGAAGTATATCAAAATTGTAAATGTTAAATTTTTACCGGGGAAAAAACAGACAGGGTGTTTTTAAGGATAACTCAGAAAGCACACAAACATTTTTTTAGGCCTGACAATAATTATTACCTACCCTGGTCTACGTGGTAGATATATAAGTCCTGCGATGCGGCCGATAGTAGACATAACACAGTGATATAAACTTTGGCTTTTGCGTCGCTATTCACATCCCACGTATAATCTTGTATTACTTGAAGCAGTCCTCGCACAAGATACAAAACACCTTTGTCTGGATTATCCTGAAAATGAAATAAAAAATTACTGTTTATTCACACATACACAGGGAGGCCAGTGGTCAGCACCAATTTTGCAGGAAAATGATTGAAAATTGACACTCGCATAATGAATCCTGTTGGGGTAAATTACAGGAAATGACTTGAAAATCATTCAAATTGTAGGAATTCCTGTAATTACAGAAACTGGCATCCCTAGGATACACCTAGATATGGGATCACTTCAAAACATCTGACTGCCCTTGATTGGATGGAATTCATTTCCAGCTTAATTATAATAAAATCTGGGATAAAAACGAAGAAAATCGGAACTCAGCATGTCTCTACCTGATACAAGGAGGTATCTAGCGCCATCATTAATTTTGGCAAAATGATATAAAGGATGGCGCTCTACAGCTATCATAAGTGAATACTCTGACGCTCTGAGCGGCTTGCCGTCCAAAAAGAGCGTTTTGTGAAAAAGAAATTTTGGAGCGAAAGAGTTAAGTATGAATTTCTGACTCCTCTATTTTCTTTGTCTAGTATTATGGACATGGTTATTTTACATATTTTACCAAATATTCTGTCAAAGTTGTGTAGCCAAAATTAGGTGAGTGTCTGCCTTTATCACATTGCAACTTAGGATTTAATATCAGTTTGACATATTCATAGATTTACCAGGGAGATACCACACTCACTTCCACGTTATTCCAGCATTTTTTGCTGATAGTACATAGCATCTTGTCATAATGTGCCAAAATTGGAAACATGCAAAATGCTTTGCGTGCAGGTTGGTGTATCATTCGCGTAATGTATTATTTGATGGTTTGACCCTACGTGCAACCAAATCTCGGCACTCGGGAGTTGATTTATGACAAGAGTGAACCCAAATATCAAATATCAATATATTTGAGCTCAAAGGCTGATGACGCCAGTATTCAAAGTCCGGTATCTCCCTGCAAATCTATGTTGAAATTGCATGTACAGCTGGATGCAGACATCAGATTCTATTCTGCTCAGCAACGGATTGTGTAAATTTGACGCATTGTCAGCCCTGTACGATGAATGTATTTACGTAATTTGCACTTTTTGTTTTTATCTCGATTCAGGGATTCCCCAGGTTTGTTTACCATGTTGAAGATATCTGGTGAAGATATGAGACAGAAGTCTGCTCCAGACTATTATCAATCCTGAAGTTGATTTTAACTGGTTTTTAAGTTTTACAAGTTTTAGAATTTTGGTGCTAGCCATTACAGTTTACTTACAGGTACTACAAGTAGAGTTGACAGGAAATTGTTGATGTAAGCTTGCAGTAGAGGCTCTGTAGATCGCATTTTATGATCAATTTTCAACATCCTAGGGACCTCTGGTATGAGACTGATAGCTGCCTTGAAGAAAGCATCAGCTGCAAAAAAAAAAAGATCATAGCATATGGGATAGACTGACTCCGCAGTCGCCAAATAGCTGAGGGCGCCATACTTCCGGTTCCGGTCTGGCTATTTGGCGACTGACAAAATAACATGCAATTTTTTTGGAGCACAATGTTACCAATTTTTGGTAACATAGCCTCTTAATCATGTTCGTATCTATCGCTCGCTGGCGTAACGTAAACGAGCCATTAATAACCCAAACAGGCCTTGGAAAGAAACTGAACTTAAAACCTCATTTGCATATAATTATTATTGTATATTATTCATGGTTAATTTCATTGTTGAGCGAGCATGTTTACGGCTTGTTTATTGTTTATATTATGTCAATATTCAGATATGTTTTATTCATTTTTGCAATCGTCATTCAAACTATTACATATTAATGAGCCAAAGTGCTCCATTTTTATGACCATTATTTTTACAGTCGTCACTGGCCAGCACAGGGCACAACGCAGTGATCAGTGCGCCCGGCCAGTCGACGACGCAGGATACAGTCTAGCATATGGGATAGGTATCAATTTTAAGCATCTTAGGGACCTCTGGTATGAGACTAATGGCTGCCTTATCAGTGGATATGGAGAGATTTCGTAGGGTAAATGATCTATTTCTTGGTGCAGCGCAGTATCTATGAGCATGATCAAATTTATGCATCCTAGCTATAGGGACATTTGGAATGAGACCAATTATCCCAATTACCTGACATAGGAAGGTGATGCAGCTAGGGATGTCTCACTCTTAACAACTTCATTTGACATCTTTTCTATTGCTCCCTAGGGTATTCTGTACATCATAGATTTGACTTCTTATATCCACAATATTTCTGAAATGTTTAGTTTCAATTGACTTACAAGGATCACTTTTAAAATCAGTTAGTTCTCAACACTCCCCTTTCTCAGATTGAAGTCAATCCTACATTTCACAAACAGTGTCAAGTGGTTCAGCTGTACAAGTATACCAAAAAAATTAATTGAGTGTCTCAACATCGTTGCCATTTGCTACCTTGTATAAGAGTTCTATTTAATAACGCTACTTGTGCTAAAGCTAGAGGTTGAGGCAATGGAATATATTCACTATGGAATTCACTGTGGACTGGTGATGAACTATAGGCAACACAGGCCTACAAAATGAGATAGGATCCAGCCCTCTGCAAGCACTTACCTTGCGTTAGTGCTCTGTTAATTAACGCTACTTGTCCTGATGCTAAATAAAGGTTGAGTCGATGGAATATATCCACTATGGATGGAATGGTGATAAAACTATAAGCTGCACAGGCCTACACGAGTACAGAGAGAAAAGTACATTATTATATTAAAATATTGATAACAGTCAAAATCATATACTTGTTTTATAAAATAAAGAGCTTGCAAAAAAGGATTAATACTGACCAAAATCAGTTTCATTTTCAAAGAATATTCAAATAATACACACGCAAAGAAATTAAAACGGAGAAATGTGCTCGCTGCCTTTCTGATTTGACCAGAGAGGAATCCCTATGGGATGGCAGCCATCTTGGATTGTGGCCCTCCAGCAATTTAAGACTGTGCGTGCCACACTTCCGAGACTCTTTGAAACAGATTAATGAAAATATTGACCTACCTAACTCGTAGCAAGATGCAATATACGCTGCTGGAAACATAGACATGATTAACACGTGAAACAAAACACACACGCTGTTTAAGCGCCAAGTTAAGGTTTATGCAATCTGCCTACTTATCGGGCTAATTTCCGCAAAGTTACGGAGGTGTAATAACTCTGTTCCATGAACAAAAACAAAATGGCCGGGAGCACAGCTTCTTCTTTATAATATCTTTGAACACATATCACTTTAAAGCCCAGAGGGTTCCATCAAAACAATTAAACATCAACTTTGAAAATTCACCCATGTCTATAACCATTTCCATCAACCAATTAATAAAAAAGCATCCACTTTTAATCAAATTGGGTGCTTTTTGAGCAAATGTCGATCAAATTTTGGCAACTTGGGTGCTTTTATATGTGATGAAAACCCACACCATATATGTCCAGGGGTGGCTTTGCTAGAGGTTTGTGGTAGTTTGTCACATATGCTCTCAGCTTGTTGAGCTTTATTTTGTCATGTGAGTGCAAGAAAGTCGTATCTGCAATAGCTGCCATTTGTCATAAACTTGGGTTGCACACTGTGTTATCTCCAATCTTGGGTCAGTGGTTCTTGAAATGGTTCTTCAGGTGACGGTGTCACCTGAGGAACCATTTCAAGAACCACTGACATAAGACAGGGAATTCTTGAGGGATTTTTCACATTCTTGTGACAAAGTATAAAATAAAAATAACTTAGGGCAGCTATTGCAGATACGACTTTCTTGCACTCAGATGACGATTTGTGACCAAATAAATTCAACCAAGTCCCATAAAACAATTAATGCCAGCATATATTAATAACACATACCCTGACAAAAGATGATGTTTTCCTTGAATGGTTTCCTTTCACTACAGCCCTAGTCTCCGCAGCGAGTTGATTTACACACTGTGAAAAAATAATAAACATAGACTTTATTATTTTTTGCGATTGCAAAACCTCTCGCAAACTTGAATATATCGCAAATATTGTTTGCTATGACTTTTTCATTTCACTAACATCTTTTCACTTTTAATCTTCATGGACGAACCTATCACAAATTTTGCAATGATCTCTTCCAAATATGGTGCAAAATAAAATCATGTGATATCAAGAATTTGCGCTGACTTCCTTTTGAGATGTTTTCTTTGAGGATGCCCATAAACACTCGCATGATGTTCATCGCAAACAAATTTGCAATGATTTTTTTCAGCATAAAATCTTAGTGAAAACGGTTTCGGAAAATCCATCGCAAATTTGCAATGATCTCTGGCTTTTGTGATGAAATTTGGCATTTGTGATGGATCTAGACGTTAGTGAAATAGGCCCCTGCAATGTTCAGGCCTTTTTGAAACTTATTGCAAAATATTGGCATTCTTTTCAACACAAACGTATGTTTGTTTGGTTTTTATTTGGCATTGTCAAGCAATAGAAAAAACCTGCTGCAACACCACTCATGGGTGAGAATACACTGACACCAAAGCTAACGAAACCAAGATAACCCAGTAAGCCTACCAGAAAAAGGGCGCTTTTTCCCAATTTGGTAATTGAAAAGTAATATTTCCAAGATGTAACTCCACTTCTAGGAATTTTACTAATTTGAAACAAGTTTCATTTGAAAGCTTAAGGGCTCTGAAACAAATCAAAAAATGTACGAATAACATACACTGGTCTGGTAATTGATATACATGCATTTCAATGACCAAAACAGTGTACGTTTTTCTTACGTTTGGGCTCTAACCGGTGATGTAAGGTATGTTCTCTTTAAATCTGCAATAAAACACAATTGAGGCCAGCTTATAGCGGTTTGCAGTGGATGGTCACATGTAACGCTTTGGTCAATTGAATCCCTGCCCTCAGGTACCTAGGACGTGTCGGGAAGTTAGCAAGACATAGCCAGGACTTTAGTTGCAAATTGTGTCCCATGAACTAGTCGTATAAATGTCGGGAACTTTGTTGTTGAGTTGGGCGATGAAATAATCAGAGGGGAACTTTGGCGGGGACTCGCATCACTTGTAAATAGCCGTGACTGTGTGCAGGGAAAGGCTATCGCACTAGGAACACGTGCAGACCTGGGCGGGACATCACCCACCCATGGTGCAGGGAATTCGGCAGGAGCTAGCGGGGAAGTTGTCAGTTTTTTAAATCGAATTCATGCCGACTTCCCGCACGCCCCGGGTACTGGGAATACAAATCATGAATACTTTACCTGTACTAGCGTGACAAGGACAGCATCCAAATTGCTAAAATTTGCTCTTGACTCCACATAGAAATGAAGTTGTTGCTCAAAATCACGACCAAATGAAATCTGCAACAGAACAAACAAGATATACTGGAATGAATGATGAGAATTACATTTTATTATTTTTAGGAAGTAAGGACAGTCTGTGTTGACTAAAAAAACAAACAAAAACAAAGTACGGGAAAAATATGCAATCCATATAGATTTTACTGAACAAAATCAACTATCAGTATAAATGTATTTTAAGTAAAAGAAATGCTCAAAATGCTATAAGAAGATAAGCAAAAAAAGGTAAACACCACTAAATATTCTGATACGTATGCCGATACCCATACGATACAACTTCTTACAAAAAAATGCCGGTATAAAGGCTTATCGGGTGTACAGTACATGTATACCCGGCTTGTCGTGTTCGAGGGTTAGTCTTTGTTTTACTAAATATGTGGATAATGCAACAATTCTGTATCTGCATGCAAAGGTATCCGCACTTATGCATCCTTCATAGACACCAACTCACAAGCCAAATATATGAACTAAAGGTCCATTCACAGTATGCTGCAATAACTTGTAGAACTATATATACTATTCGGGTATGCACAATTTTACCTTGGCACGCATATAGATTCAATCGAACATGTTAATTTGATGCTCCCGGGTCACATAAGAAAAAGTATGAATAGCTCGCCGTGCCTGTATAACATATGTGATGGCTCACCCCAAAAGGGGGGACTTTGCAGATGATATCAATTTTGATTTTATCATTTCATCTCTTACAGTATTTTCTAAGCTTTGAAATGACACCTAACTTGTTGAAATTGATCGAGGCGATCAAATTTTACAACAGAAAATCTACTGGAAATTCTTATTATATTCTCTATTTTTTGCTGCCTATTTTCATCAGTTTCTCAAAAAGTTTTCTGTAGCAAAGTCCCCC
>JXSR01S000598.1:42884-54526 GCA_000969725.1 Ophiothrix spiculata | reverse complement strand
TTACGGGCATGTGATGTTTGAAAGTGATAATTCGATTTGTAATATGGCGCGAAAATTAGATCACGTGTCATCAAATTATACAAACGATATTGTATCTTGCGCAATAAATAGTCTCAACTATAATATCTGTATATGGGTATGAATCGTCTAGACAAACATAAATGCGATGGGGGTATGGTTTAACGGGACATCTAGTGATTTTAGACGCATTAACGCAGAGCTCATTAATTGAAGTGGTTGTCTTTCAAGATTTATTTATTCTACCGCAAATGATTATTCATGAAATCTCTTACACGCGTGATGTTTATCAACTGAAGTTCGGGAGAAAAGAAGAGCTCAACCTTTGCGGTGAAGCGACACAAATGTTGCCGTGTATATGATGTTGTTTTATTCGGTGGTGAATACGATACAATATACAGAAACGGTAATCAAACAAAACTCCGCATCCCGGTTTTTTTTTTTTTTTTGGTTTTGGTAGGGGTGTGCCGCTGGGAAATTTGAAGTACCACTCATGTATATACCAATATTTAAGAAAAAGGGACCCATCCATATACCAAATTCACGAAATTTTGAGTCGAGTTTATACAAAAAATGAAATTTTCCCGCATATCGTCGGCGATTTGTGCTCATTTTTCGTGGTTGTCAGCTTTTACATGGATGACTGTTAATCAGTGCTGATTTATTTCATTTCATTTGTTTCAAACCAATGACGCGGGTAGATGATCGCGAATCAAGACTTTTATATCGAGTCAAACTCCCGATAGTAGGATGGGGCCCACCAAGCATTGTCGTTTGCCTTTGTATTTATCTACATGCTGCTAGCATTGAAGGTCTTGACTTTAAATATGGTGCAAGCTCTCCATACTGGATTACCAATTCATCTGCTAACCTGATTGGCTTCGGTATACCAGTGGCTATATACTTAGGAATAAACATGACTTTGTATCTCTCTACCGCCATCAAACATATTGGTGATAAGGGGCGTTTATGGAAGCTTCAGAATCAGCGTAAGAACCACAACTTCATAAGATTTAAGGATATTGTTTTATGCTTCATGGTAAATTTTAAAGCCTTAAGTTGTAAACTTCAAAACTCAACCGGCGGTTACCTGCCGGATCTGGTTGGTTTAACCGGAATAAACAATAGCTAACCGGCAGACAACCGCCGGTTGAGTTTCGAAGCCGCTCCCAAAAATACGATACTTTTTATGTGACTCGTCATATCAATAGGTACCAAAATAGAGGGAAATACTGCAATTACTGATCCCGAGGTGTTGGATGCGTGTGACTACTTCCCTACGCCGCGACGCGGAGCGGAAGGAAGTAGTCACACGCATCCAACACCGATGGATCAGGAATTGTTAATACTTCTCAAAATAAACCATGTTGTATTTGTTTTTACTGTACCTCATACATGTTTCACTGAATGTGGTGTTAACACTTAAGTGGTCAAGGTCCTCCACACTCCCGTTAGTGGTCAAGGGGGGGGGGGGGAGGTTCATATGGACCCAACACCGAAAAAGCGTTTTTCGCGAAAGAATTTTACGTTGAAACTCTGGTCATAGGTAAAATACTTCAAAAGAACTAAAACAAAGAAAAAAAATTGAAAATCGGACAAACGGTTTCCAAATGGCGGCCAAAACAAATTTTGCCGTGTCGCGTCAAAATTTTCCCGCCAAAAATTTGAAAACTCACTTCCCAATGGAATTTTTCAATGGAATTTGGCTCATATTTGCAGTATGTAAGTACAAATACATTCCTGAAATAAAATTTGGAAAAGGTTGTTCGGTTACGATTTTATGGGCAAAACAAATTTAAATAGCGCCCTCGAAAATGCATATTTATGCTAATTAGCATGGGAAGAGGTGGGTCGATTTGAATTTTTTTGCCACCAAGTGAAGGGTATGGTAAAGTTAGACAATTACATAGAAGGGTGACGAAAAATTACTTTGTTGGGTCCATATGGACCCCCCCCCCCCTTTGACCACTTAAGTGTTAACACATTAAAAAATCACCCAAAAATGTTCATTTTCTAGGTCACCGTACATGAATCTCTAACTGATAAGTGACATGATTACGGGGTGCGACAGTAGGGGTAGTTTTTTACTTTTCCCAGCGTTGGTGTTACACTTACTTGGGAAAAATAGGTAAAATACTGTCATGCGCATCAGGTTTAACTGACCAATTGTATTTCGTGGTTTCCTAATAAATATTGATGAGGTATAGTAATACATGATACAGGGCATTGAAGCTGAGTATAGACAAAAATCGCTTCCAAGGTCAAGCTACTATTTTCATCAGAAACTTTGCATTTGAAGCATTATCTTTCATATTTATCGACCTTTTTGATATTTTTTGCACCAAACAATGTGCAACCCCTACCTTGACTTTTAATAATAAACCAGCTTTATTGGGTTATGTTGCGTTTTTGTGATACGCGCGAAAAACAAAATCCAGGGTCCATTCCAGGGTCCAAATAATGGACCCCCTTATGCACTTAAGTGTTAAAAAGACCAAACTACAAAGTACATATTGTTTTCGTATTTGCAGGCGGGTTTACTGATGGGTGTGCATTGGATATTTGGACTGATTGCATCTGTTGCAGACACTGATGTGTTATCATGGTGGATCTTTGTCATCATTGGCTAATTACATGGACCTATGTTACTCGTATCCACTATATTCAGCTCACAATTCAAGAGTTATGTCACTAAAAACACACGTAATAGATAATATCACCTTCAAAGATTATCCCTGGTAAATTGTTAGGTTTCCAGTCAAACCGTAGCGACCCTGTTAACGACCTCATTTTGCGAATTCTAAAATCCAAGTCTCGCTAAACGAGAAAAAAAAATGTTCGCGAAATTTTGTTTTTTTAAACGTGACCTGCTGAAATAGCTGACTTTGAACCCTAATTATTTGCAAACGGTGAAAGCAAATGCACATTTTGGAGTGATTTTTTTGCTGTTGATAAAAAGCAAAAATATTTTAAGCAAACAAATTTGAACCCTTACATCAATTTTGTTTTAGAAGATAAAACGTCGTCGGATCGATTCTGCTAGTAAAAATATGAAAATTCAGATTGATGAAATTTGAAAAATATATTTTGCCTGTAAGGGTTGTAAATTGAAGAAATACCAAGAGGAAGATTGTTCTCTGGGTCGAAGTTTTGTAAATATTCACCATTTCTGAATAGCCAACCTCTTCCATTTTGGAAGTGATTAACCTTATTTCATTTTGGACTGACGAAACCTTATTTTAATGTTGAACTTACGAACCCCTCGACTAGCAGTCCTAATTATTCTTCGGTCAAGTGAGCCGTATTTTAAATTCGGATTAGTAAACTTTTTTAAAAGTTAAGATTTGGAAACCCTATTTGTGGACTTACTTACTTATCCTCTTCAATCCCACTGGGGCATTAAAGGCTGCAAAATTCTTCTCCACTCTCTTCTGTGTTTGGCTAGTGTCTCTGCTTTTCCCCTGGTTAGATGTTCTTTTCTACCTCAGATTACACAGTTGTCCTCCTAGTGGTCTTTTGGGCAGCCCCTTGTATCTTTTACACTGACTGACCTTATTTCTCATTTGGGTTGGCAAACCGTCAGGTATGGGAAAATACGTTTCAAACTGGCGAGTTTTTAAGCGTTCCTAATTCTATCAATGGCTTTTCCACCCATAGCAAAAATAAGGCATAATAGCGGATAACTACCCGATAAGAATGGCAGTTACAAGTCATGTGACTGTGTCAAGTCCGGGTCAGCATACCTGATCACTTGCTGATAACTTCCCAGTGACTATTTTTGAAAAGTTTAAGTTTCCCGATAACTTCCCGATGACTTTTTTTCAAATATTAAGTTCCCCGATCACTTCCCGATAACTGTTTTTCAGGGACCAAGTTTCTTGATAACTTCCCGATAACTATGTGCCAGTGATCGGAAAGGTACGTACCGGCTAACCGATAACTTGCCGCATACTGGTCATATTGTTATCGGCAAGTTATCGGCTAGCCGGTGTTTCCCGATAACTTTTTAAAAATTGCTAAATAGTTAGCAGATAACCATCCGATAACCATCCGATTATCATCTGCTACCATTTCCTTTTGCTATTGGCATCAGAACTCTTTAACCACTAAAAACTATTAGAAATATTCTAAAGCATACTTTTTTGAATATGTAAAGGGTTCGATTTGCAAAATAATTGATGCCTAACCTAAAATGTGTATTTTTTTTAAAACATAACCCTTAAAGTCACCTACCACCAAACTTATAAAACAGAAAAAAACATAACCCGTATCACTTCCTCAGTTACGATTATAATCTCATTAAACTTATATGTACTATACTTAGTAAAAGGGTTTTAAATTAAGAAAATATACGGAGGTTAATGAATGGAGAAAACATGTTTGTCTCTATAATTATTCACAATGAATCTAGGTTTCACTGTTCACTTTATTCACACACTATTTTCAAAACATACACTCGAAGATCGGGACAGGCATGCTCTTTGGCACAAACATGTTATGAGTTTATACAAGTTGTATGATTTGATATTAAATAGCATCATCGTTTATCTTTTGCCGGGGCCACTCAAATATAATGTTACAGGCATATTACGTGACGAAGAAAAACGTGAATTAGGGTTGTCTTCACAGCTTTCATCCTCAATCTCCTGAAATTAAGAAAAAAGAAAAGAAAAGAAACAATTATGTATAACTATACCGCATAACAAATGTCATAAACGTTACAAAAATGTAACATGATCTTTCCCTTTAATTTGAATGAGATTTGGTTTTCTTTAAAATGAAAAAAGAAAATCTTAATCATAATGTAACATAACGTTGTTTGATATTTAACTGGGTTTTTTTTTGTATAGCGATTTTTCATTTAGATCAAACCGCTCATGATTCGCTGCAGGTAGTTTGTCACAATCATTTCACTTCATTTAGCGGCAGCCTTTTTCAGGCGCACATCCTATCGGTACTTAGATTGTAATATTTACCCTTTTGCAGCTTCCCATATCCTGGGTGGGGGCAGACTAAGATGGACAAATCTGGTGACAGTTTTAAATGCAGGAGGAAGACCGGAGTACCCGGAGAAAAACCTGCGGAAGCGAGCATGGACTGAAAACCAAATGCACATAAAGCGCCGGGAGCGGGACTCGAACCCGGGATCTCATTGGTGCAAGGCGAGGGAAGTAACGCTGCGCCAACCTGCTACATGTAAGGAATGACTAATTGTTTAATTAAATTCGACAGCACCGTGTGTCTCAGGAACAAATCGACATGATCAAGGGCCATACCTTATATAATAATAACTTTTAGATTTATTGTTGATTGAATATGTCCACTATATAGAGCAGATTTTTGGAAAATAAATACTTTTAAATCCTTTGAATTTCTTTGCTTGGTGCCTACGAATTCGACTGAACATGATTTACAAAAATTAAACTGAAATATATTACAAAAAAAAGTATAGTGACTGTACTGATCAAGAAGTCAAGTAATGAGTATTTAGTAACATATCGACCGAATATCCTCAAACTTAGAAATAACTGAACATTTTAAGACCCAGGAAGGCAGTCACATTCATCTACAGTGGTCAAGACCGTCTCTTACACCTCCCATACTTTTTAGATCGTCATTGCAGCATGACTCAGTTCTGTTATAGACCACCTATATATTTTGTAAAAAGGTGAATAGCGGCCTACAGTTCAACTCCTTTCAGTATATCTTTGGTATTGATAAAAACAGTGTTTCCAAAATAAAACTATTCTGAAACCATCTTCAAAATATAAGAGTGTCAAGGAAATAAAATAAAATTCATTTCTGGGGTCAAATTCAATGTAAATTTGAAAAAGCAATGACATATTTCGACTGGCATTATGAACACCCTAATGAATCTAATACAGAAATAAGAAACCCTTTTTCATCAACATGTGCATGATTTTTAAAGGAAACAGGATTATACTTAATAAATTAAACCCTGAAGTATACGAGAAGTACACGACTAAGGCGCTGGAGCACAATTAGGCCACAACTTTGTGGACCGACCGTAACCTTGCCACACCATTGATTTTCCAAGATGGCAACCGTAAGCTTGGATATGTCCCTCTAAATAATTTCAAAACATATAATGATCATTTTACAATAATCACGAGATAAACAATCAAGCCTACAGTCGCCATTTTGGAAAATCAAGGCAGTGGCTAAGTTGGGGCCGGTCGTACAGAGTTGTGGCCTAATTGTGCTCCAACACCTAACGCACAAAAACCAATATGGACATTCGAGGAAATCAAGTCATAAAAACGTACCAAAACTTGTTGAATATTCAAATGAATTTTGTCAACTTTATTCAGAATTTGTCAATTTGGCAACAAAATTAATCAATGATTGATAAGCAGTGATTTGGTCTTCATCATAACCTAATCAATCAGTGTTTGTCTTTTTCATAATACAAAAACACCAGTTGACAATGTTGTAAAATACAAGGTATGTAATATTAATGTCGTTACAGAGTATTACGAGTATTTATTGCTTTGTACTTCTGGGTTAACCGAGTATACACCATCTACAGTGTTGAGCTCTATATTTTTCTCGTAATAAATGTATGAAAGATTTTGATGCTAAAGGTTTAACTGTGACATTTTTGATACCCCGAGGCTGCCGCAGAATGTTTTTAAATACGGGATCTTTTGATCCTCTATCTGACAGCCCCTCATGACTGCCTCCGAACACATATCGTTATTAAGTTTGAAGATAAAAGAACGGCTTTCTCGGACATATAAGCCTTTCTTTTTGGGATGTACTCACCCTTTACACAATAATAATCCACTTCTAAATACTTCGGTATACCTGAACACGGATCGCCAAAGGTTTCAAAGTTAGCATCAATTGTACATAACTGTTTACCAGTACATCTATTTTGGACAATCGTTAAAGCAGCCGGTTCTGAGCACGAGGTAACATGGTCTTTTTCGCCAGGGCAAAGACTGCTTATCCGTCTTCCATATAAAGCTGTTATTATCTGGATGAATGTACCCGAGTCACAGCTAATGTGAAGCGTTTTCTTTTCACATGTGTAATTGGAATGAACTGGGGAAAAAGGTTAATGCTTTACTTCAATTGAGAAAATAAAAAACATGGTTGTTGCTACATGTGGTATTATCCCGGGGTTAGTATTTCTTTTCTTTACTTTCAACGCACAATTTCATTTGGGAGGTTGATAGGCCTTGGCACCAATGGATGAGAAAGCATGTTTCTTGGTAACTTCAGGCTATATTTTCCCTGCTCCTAAAGTTATCAAGATTGGATCTGCCATTGAAAAAACTTCGAAATAATTGGGCCTAATACTGAAGCTTTATGGAAAGAAAGGCTCACCAATCAACCAACACGGGTATCCAAGTGTCTTAACCACCTAAGATCTGGTGTTGGGCGGTGCAAAGTGAACCTGAAAGACTGAGGATACTCAGATGCTGACACAACCTGCCAATGTGGTTCTGAACCTCAAAACCATGGAACACCTGTTGAGATGCCCCCTTCTTGATAAGGAGTGTACACCCCAAGATCTTGCCAATTTCAGTGACTGTGCTAAAGACTGTGTCCGACATTGGCTTAAGTATGATATTCAGTTCGTTTTGGATTCGATAAGAAGAAGAAGACCTGATACCACATGTTGCAATCAGCATCATACTTTTTTCTCAGTTGAAGTTCATTAGTATATATATAATAAACTTCGCTACTTAGAAATCATCTGACGAATTTGGACTTATTCTGCTTGTTACATAATACCCCCAGGCGGGTCAGTCATATTTGAAATGGATACGGGTGTAAGGCCCGCGCTCCGACAGGCTGTGTCATTCGATGAGAGCACAGGCTCAAAAAATGAGGGGTCATTGGGTTTTTGGCAATCCAGGGAGAGAAAAATACAAAATTGTGAGGTCTCATTGGTCTTAAAATGAGGGATCATTGGGTGAGAGAACGAGTTTTATCATTCGGTGAGTGAAATTTGCATTTGGCATTCGGTGAGAGAAAAATATAAAAACTATGGGGTCTTTGGGTGAGAGAACACGCAATTATAATTTATAAAAACAAAAAGATGAGGAGTCTGGGTGACAGCGACGCTGAAAAGGGGGTCTTTTGAGCCTTACACATGCGTCGACTCCAGATATATGAAATATGATCATGTTTCACCACTTATCAATGAATTACACTGGCTTACAATTCAAAAGAGAATTCAATTCAAGCTTATGACAATTGTTTATAAGTGCATTACAGACTCTGACAATGTTCCTCCATATCTTACAGAACTCATCATTTAAAATGTTCCAACACGCCCCGGACTATCATATCACATCCGTCATGCAGGTTCACTGGCAATCTTCAAATCAAAGCTGAAAACTCATTTGTTTGATTTGCTATTTTTGTTCTTTTTATTTTTATTGTAAGGTGTTCTGATACTTATTTTTCTTTGTAAGAGCACCTTAAATCACCAGTGTAGTGTAGTGTAATGGGACTGCAGAATAAAAACTCGTCTAAGTGCCTGATATACAAATAAATGAAATTCAGAAATCAGATCTACTATTAAAGGTGGCAAAATTCCTCGCTATGAAATTCTTAGGCAATAAGAATAAAGATCGTATGCTGTAAGATGATTTATATTATTATTATGAATATATTTATATATTTTTTTTAATATATCGGTTAAAGGGGCATTGGACAAAATTTTGAAATTTTGTTTGTGGATGATTTACACTTCCTAAGTTACACTAACAGTCAATTTCCAGATATCGGGAAAATTTTGATCAAAACCTTCAAAAAAGTCAAAAATTTGAATTATATTTTATTTGTTAATTTTGGGTATGAGGCTATTCTCTAAACGTGTTTATTGATGCTATACAATGAGAAAGAGCCAAAGATTTGTTTGTAAAACATTCCTTTCACATCATAGATTGCAGAAAAATCAAAAGAAATTTGGAATTTTCATTAGATCTCATGAAAAGGCCAATTCTAGAAATTCAACTATAGAGGGCAGTAATTATCGTTGTCGACAACGATAATTAAAAATAAGAGAATATCTAAATATTTTGGTATATAGGGTTTGAATTTGACAATGAAACTTTGCATGCTGTCATTATTACCGCTAATACTTCAAATGATGCAAAAATCTCAAAATGTTTGGGAAAAAGTTTGGGGATGCTGCTGAATTTGTCCAATGCCCCTTTAATATTTGTATATCAGACACTTAGACGAGTTTAATTATTTGTCATATTGTTTTAAATGGCCACTGAATGAAAGCGAATAATCTAAATAATCTTGATCCATTTAAAGGTCCGATTGCTTTAACTTTTGAGATTTTAGTACCAAAATATTGCTTATATTTTTCTGATAACCCATGTGAAATTTCACGGCCGATTCATTTTCCGTTTTGGCGATATATATGAAAATGTGTCTTATTATGGTAATCACAGTAACGTATAGCCAGCTCTGAAATACAAATTTGACCATAAAATCCGGGATAAAATCAAAACGGCTAGACGACCGCTTCAGCTAAAATTTGAAATGTAGACCTCTTTAGTAAGCTCTATTAAAGTTTCCAAAACGCTCATTCTGTTGCAGAGTTATTAAGATTTTAAAGGGGGGATCTTGGGTTTTCAGCTTCGGGTTTTAAAATCATTTACTCAATGTTCCTAAATATGGCCCGAAACATTTAATTTAGCCCTTGTCTTACCAAGGGGGGTGGTTACCACTCCCCTAACGGATGATTCCCTGTCGAATAAAAACGCAAACGAATATGACCTGGTGGTTTTGGTCATCATTTGCGGTCATTTCGCCAATTTAAGTTTTGAATTACAGGTACCCACAGGCTGCGCAGGAGGTCGAGTGTTACATATTGTAGTTGACGTGATTTTCAGGGAGCTCATTTTGAAGATTGGGTTTAGTTAAAGAATCAGGACTTGTTTGCAATACTGTAAACGTAAAGAATATTTTAGGGCTCAGTATTTTTTCTGGCTATGCTAGCTTTAAATCATTTCGCGCGTTTTAAATTTCGCGCTCACGGATTTTTCAACATGTTGCACAGTATATACATTCTTCTTTCACTAATATTTATTTTCGCCCTAGATGACTTAAGAAAAACACTTATACAATACCTGAATCACAACCAAGGATTTCCATACGCATCCCGACACCCCTATACCAGCTTAACGGTTTAACACGCACAACAACTGCCTGAATTATAGTCGGGAACAAGATGGTTTGTGGAGTTGAAGAATCAGTGTTGCCGTTAAAAGTCTGAAATAAATTAGAAAATTGAGACGGAAATAAATCTATTAGTTATCAGCATTTTAGTGATGTTAGTTGGTAATGACGTGTATATTATAATAATTGATAGCTTAATTATTAAATGTCTGCTAAGCTAGCAATGACCAATATCACAGTCACACAATTTCACACATTCAATTATCACATCACAGTGCACAGTTAGTGTTTCATTTTATACATATAAATATATTTCATTAGACACAGGTGCATTTTATTATCATATCACAGGGATGCCTTCATCCCTCAATTCGTTCTGTTGACAAGTATTTAGTGTCATAGCTAAATATTTCTATAACATCGACAAGGTATACGAAATACTGATTCATGCTTATATGATAATTATGAACGCTAAGGATTTTATCTTTTCATGCCCTATTATTCCGTAATTATATATCAAAGTATTTTGGGAAATAGCTTTCCATGCAATCAGTTTACAGGAGACATGTACCACTGAAAACCGTTTGACGTCAATTGATAAGGAAACCATAACTATATACTTCACTTACCCATTACCTGGTAGGTGAACGTTGATATTTCACACCGCTGACCTACACACACACATTGACACATAGCTCACATTCAAGCAGGCATGACTTTAACTAGGCTTGATGGTTTTGTTTTGATACTTACTTCAAGTGTTTCTAGACACTTTTTCAGATGTTTTTCTGAATTCCGCGCTATGTGATTCACCATTTTATTTGAAAATATGTTATCAGGAAGAAGATTTAGTTTATGCACACCCATATATTTGTAAACAAGAATCTGATATGTGGTTGCAGAGTTTTTGAATTTTTAAAAATTGCCAATTTTTTTCGGAAGTGAAGAATAAAAAAATCCAGCTGCGCACTCCAAATTAAAATAGCAATACAAAAACCTTCATAACTATGCAACGGAAGGTCGGATTTGAAAAATTTAAACGGTTTTGAATTCCTTAGATCACCTGCTTTGATTTACAGACTATTTGAAAGAATATGATTTTATGATTTAAAAATCACCTGAAGTGTCTTTTATGCCATAACCTTGCATTAGCAATCGGTGCTGAAGTTCTGTTAGTTACTAATCTTCTGTACAAACAAATTTCTATCTCCACACACAACAAATTAAGTGTACTGATTCACTTCTCCACTTATCAAAACTTATACACAACCCAATACTATTTACACACAGATAGTGACTTGAAATATTTACCTCCGGGATTGTGTGAAACGGATCATTCGCGCCATTCTTATACAATACATTTAAAGTCATAATCCAATATTCCCACCATCTGCTACCTTGGATAATGATCCCACTGATGAATACAGATTTACCCAAATCCACTTGTATCC
>JXSR01S000598.1:12815-23613 GCA_000969725.1 Ophiothrix spiculata | reverse complement strand
AAGAAATATTTTTCAATTTACAAAACAAAATAGTGTATGTTTTAATATGTAAATAGTTTATAAACTCAACCATCTTTTCAGGAACAAGGCATTTTTTCTTGGACTAACAAGTACTTAAAGGGGCAATTCACGATGCAATTGTGATGTTAAAATAATGAGAAGGTGTGAAACAAGAAATATTTTTCAATTTACAAAACAAAATAGTGTATGTTTTAATATGTAAATAGTTTAAGTTTGACATTATTATTATTATTACTTTGTTGCGTCATGGTGATGGTATTGAACTTTTAGATGTTTATCCTTCACCATTAAGCCCTTTACTAGTAACAAATGGAATTTAGTCTGTTTGTTTTGGATTTTACGTAATATATGGATTGCATTAACCCTAACACTTTTGACCACTTCTTCGTTTAAAAACTATCTCCTCGGAAATTTGCAAGTCAAAAATTACGGGTTCCCCCTGGATTCGAACCCGGGACCCCCGCCTCCCGGTCCAATTATCACTATGTCAAGCAACTGAGTAGGTGCTGCCATGGCAGCGATTTCGTGATCATAGCTAACTCGGGTCTATGACGTATATGGACTTTGGCGAATTTCTTAACTTTGTGGAATATATACACGCATTACTAACCCTAACACTTTTGAAAAACTATCTCCTCGGAAATTTGCAAGTAAAAAATCACGGGTTCCCCCCTGGATTCGAACCCGGGGCCCCCCGCCTCCCGGTCCAATTATCACTATGTCAAGCCAATGAGTAGGCGCTGCCATGGCAGCGATTTCGTGATCATAGCTAAAGTGCTGGTCACAACCCGTCGTGGTTTTTTTTTTGTTCGTACGTTTTTTCGAGAGGCCACGTTCTCTACGTTTTTTCAAAAAACGCAGAGAGGACGTAGCAAACGTAGGGAGTTCGTACGTCACGCACGTCGTTCGTACGATGTGCGCACGATGTACGTGCGTTTTCAGCAAGTCACACTTGACTGTGGTCGGTGCGTGCATCGTACGTGGCGCACGTCGTCGGTGCGTTGTCGGTGCTTACAACGTGCGTGCAACGTACGAATTCCCTACGATTGCCATGTGAACGTACGAAGACCGTACTTACACGTACGATGTACTTACTTACACGCACGTTGTACGTGCGTGCAATTGCTTTGAATGTTGAAAACATGAGGACGATCAGGCATTTTCACTAAAATCCTGAGACTTTTTTTTAAGTGTCATGGACTTGTTAAAATAGGATTAAAATAAGTCTCAGTTTCAGCTGTACATGTATAACGTTGTTTCAAGAGATAGGTTGCAAGGATGACTTTTTCAATCCAAACCTCTTCTCTGAGCTACAGCTCAGAGAGACTCCTCGAATTACCAAAAGCATAATAATTATTAATTATAAAGTATAAGAAATGCTTCATTTAAAATGCGTTCGATTGAAAAATCGGACTTAAAATAAAATATTTACAGTCATAAAAAGTCATGATCTTCCTATGTTAGTCGTTAATAATACATTTTATGGATAGAGAGAGAGACAACAGTGAGGTGAACGAAGGCGATGATGGCTTCATGCATGGATCTAGAGGAAGCTGGGACTGGACTAATTGTAATAGTAGAACACCGACTTGACAGAGAAGAATTCAGCTATAGGCCCTCCTTTCTTTTTTTTTCTTTTTGGCGAGAACAAGCAGTTGATTTTATCTTTTTATGCCTTTAGGAGATACAATTTTGACAGCTGTATATATCTTGCACAAATCAGTGCAAAATCGGTGCGCAAAACGCACTTTGTAGGTACCGAGCACGTGCCGACTCGGTACGATGAACGTAAGTTCTTGGTGCTCAATGAAATGTTGAACTAGTCAATGACAGAGTAGGCACGGAGCACGTACGTTCAACGTGCGGAGCACGCACGTGCATCGTGCGTCGTCGGTAGAAGACGTGACTGCTGATGACGTACGATGCACGTGCGTCCATCGTACGTGTGGAAAAACGTAGCAAGAACGCAGAGAAAGTTCCTCGGGGACTAAAACTGCTACGTCGTGTCTGCGTGCTCCAAAATCGGTACCGAGTCAGTACCGAGTCGGTACCGACAACGTACGTTTTGCACGATTTTCCTACGTTTTTGCACGCAGACAGCACGTACGTGCACGTACGACGGGTTGTGACCACCGCTTAACTCGGGTCTATGACGTATTTGGACTTAACTTTGTGGAATGGGATATTGTGAGGTTCAGTGGGGTTAGGGTTAGATTACTACAGGATATTGCATAAGTAGGAAATTGTGACTATACATTGTCAAAGACATTTTGAAAGAATCCTGTCTATTCAGTCTACAGTGTGATGGCCACATAGGACATATACAGACTTGACATTAAATATGGAATATACTTTTTTCTGTTGGTTTCCATCTTGAATAATCCGCCATATCTCGGTATATGAAAACTCCAGGAATGTGTATTTCTTCATATTTGTAGATATACATGTAAAGTTTGAACTAAGACCCTTTTTGTTTATATCTAGGTGACACAGAGAAAATAGGGAACTTGTAGCACAAAAACCTCTAAAATGTGGGTCCAAACTCGTGCATCATAATACGGAATTACGGAAATTAATGTTGACGTAGTTAATTTAATACTTTACCTGGACGCTTGAAATTTTAGAAGGTTATTTTACATATTGTTGGTTACAAATAATGAGCAAACACTGTAGTATGCCATCCATAAGAAGCGTGGGCCTCATAGACTCTCCATGTGGACATTCAAATAGTGATTGGTGAGTTCGGACAGGTGTATCAGCCCAAGTATCAAGCACAGCCTAAAGTTACTTATGTACATGGTGGTTTGATGTAACTTGTTCTTCATCTATGTTTTACTTCAGCCGAGAAGTCCTCAAAAGAGTTCATATCTGAAGATCTTAACAAACAGGGCAAGTGTCCAACACCATGATCTTTCATAAAACAAGATCGTATTAGGAACATTAGTAAACTCTCACTTCATTCAAAGTGACGATCATGCTAGGAAACCCCTTGAGAAAATATCTTGACCAAATACCTTTCCCAGCGACGCCTTGACTGAGCTACAGATCAATTTCCATTTTAAGTCCCATCAATGAGATAACGTTGTCGTCAGAGCTTAGACTAAATTTGAAATATACTGCCAATATGTACGTATCAGGGCCGCAGATGTACAGAGAAGGGTTATACTGAAGCGTGCATGCTATCAACAAAGTATCCAGAAGAAGGTAACAATTTCTTCTGGATGCTTAACATGCAGGTGGAAAATCGGACCTGATCACCGTGGAAGGCGGCTTCCATCAGCCACAGTAAAGATGCATTCTAGAAGCATTGATAATGTCATTGGCTAGAGGCTTCTTCGGAAACAATTTTGTGCTCCACTATGACAACTTTCGCCTCCGACGTGCTCGTACAATCCGGACTTTCCTGGAAGATCAGGGTGTTGAGTTCTTTCCTTGTCCGGCAAGATCTTTAAATATTAATCCTTATGAGAACATTCGGGTTAAGAAACACGTTGGATTAACAGCATGTTATATTGATCCTCTGAGATGAAGTAGTGCTGTGGGGCTGTGTTTGGTGCTTTGGATGAGATACCAGAAAAAACTCTTCAATAACATATGGAAAGCATGCCATGGAGAGTCATGGTGTTTTACGCTTCTCAGTGAGAACAGAGGAAATATCTATTGATCAGAAAGTATAACTAACATTGTGTTAATCAACTTTGTAGAGTTTCACATCTCTAGGTAACGTATAAAAGAAAATATGGCAAATTCATTTTCCTTTGTTTAATGTTGCAATGCACGGCTTTGGACCTAATTTCCCGAGACGTTTGTACCTTCATGTTTCCCATTGTATCTGTGATATTTCAGTGAGCTTGAAAGTACCATTAGTTTGAAGTTTATAAGTGTAGTTACAAACACGAGAAAGCACAAGTCTTCAAAGTTGGTAAATACAGAGATATGGCAGGTTATTCAAGATGGAAACCAACAGAAAAATATATTCCATATTTAATGTCAAGTCTGTATATAGGACAGGATGCTTTATTATGTCCGTTTAGCTGCTTTTGCAGATTGAATATGAATAACATATGAGATATATATAAGCATTTTAATTTCGCTAGTATCACAATTCGCTAAATTGGTATGCCGCTAACAAATTTGTTAACATAGCATTGAATAGCAAGATGATTCAAATAGTGAAATTAAAATGCACCCCAAAAATAAAGGTTTCCGAATTCGCTAAATTTCAATGCCGTGAAATTAAAGTGTTTTACAGTACATATCCATTTTTACACTACCAGGTATTCTCAAAAGAATATACAAGAATATTAGTACTGTAGCTCCTAGTGAAAATAATTTGAAATAAACACCCCTTTCCATCTTCACAACAAATGTCATTATTATAATATTTTAATTACTATCTACCAGATTTAATGATTGCCCGCCTATTCCTTTTTAAAGGAATTTGTATTAGATATAAATGTAAACTTTGAACTAAGACCCTTTTTGTGTATACCTTGGTGACACAGAGAAAACGGTGAACTTGAAAGCACAAAAACCTCTAAAATTATGGTCCAAACACATGCACCGTAATACGGAATTACGGAAATTAAATTTGCCGTAGTTTCTTTAATACTTTACCTGGACCCTTGAAATTTTACAAGGTTATTTTACATATATTTAGTTACAAATTATGACCAAACACTGTTTGCTGTGTTATCCATAAGAAGCGTACGGCGCATGGACTCTCCATGCAGACATTCCACTAGTGATTGGAGAGTTCGGACAGTCGTATCAGCCCAAGTATTAAGCACAACCTAAAGAGACTCCTATATATTGTGGTTTGATGTAACTTGTTGTTCATCGATATGTTACTTCAGTCGAGAAGTCCTGAATAGAGTTCATATCGGAAGATCTTACAAAACAGGGCAAGTGTCCAATCCCATGATCTTTACATAGTAAAACAAGCTCGTATTAAGAACATTTGTAAACTCTCACTTTATTCAAAGTGGCAATCATGTTTGGAAACCCCTGTAGAAAATATCTTCACCAAACACCTTTCCCAGCGACGCTTTGACTGAGCTACAGATCAGTTTCCATTTTAAGTCCCATCAATGAGATAACGTTGTCTTCAGAGCTTAGACTAAATTTCAAATATACTGCCAATATGGACGCATCAGGGCCGCATATTTACAGAGAATGGTTATACTGCAGCGTGCATGCTATCAACAATGTATCCAAACGGAGGTAACATTGCCTTCTGGATGCTTTCCATGCAGGTGGAAAATCGCCCATGATCACCTTGGACGGCAGCTTCCATTAGCACCAGTAGAGATGCATTCTAGAAGCATTGATAATGTCATTAGCTAGAGGCTTCTTCGGAAACATTTTATGCTCCACTATGACATCTTTTGCCTCCGTCGTGCTCGTACAATCCGGACTTTCCTGGAAGATCAGGGTGTCCAGTTGTGTCCTTGTCCGGCAAGATCTTCTGATATTGATCCTTATGAGAATATTTGGGTTAAGAAACACATTAGAATAACAGCACATTATATTGATCCTCCGAGGTGAAGGGGTGTTGTGGGGCTGTGTTTGGTGCTTTGGCTGAGATACCCGAAAAAACTCTCCAATAACAAATGGAAAGCATGCCATGGTGAGTCATGACGTGTACGCTTCTTAATGAGAACAGAGGAAATATTGATTGATCAGAAATTATTACTAAAATTGTGTTAATCAACTCTGTAGAGTTTCACATCTGGTAACGTATGAAAGAAAATATGGCAAATTAATTTTCCTTTATTTAATATTGCGGTGCATGGCTTTGGATGTAAATCTCTGAGTTATTTGTACCTTCAAGTTTCCCATTGTCTCTATGTCACTTCAGTGAGCTTGAAAGTACCCTTGATTTGAAGTTTATAAGTGTAGTTACAAACATGAGAAAGCACACGTCTCCAAAATCGGTACATACAGAGATATGGCAGGTTATTCCAGATGGAAACCAACAGGAAAAATATATTCCATATTTAATGTCAAGTATGTATATAAAAATGACTTGTTTGAAAAAGTAAATTTTCAGTTCTGTTTAATTTCATGTAAACCTTTTTGGAGCAAATAAGTGTATTTTCCCTGCCAAATTTTGACTTACACATAGGAGGAATGGTTTCTATTGTCTCAAAAAAAAAGTCTCAAAACAAATTTCAATTGACTATTTTGATAAATTTAATGTTTTTCAAATACAGAGGAATTATTCTTTTTATTGGTGTTTTTTTGCCTCATTATTAGGCATCATTTAGAATTGAATAGATTTACCGTTAATTAGATAATTCAATTCGGAAGTTTGATTGACATTAAATTTGGCAACTGAATACGTCAGTAAAAGAAAAACCCAACTCCAATAGCTCGCTTCTGTAAACATATAAATGCATACAGATCTCTGAAAATGCTTTCACATCACTAAAAAGCATTTCAATGTCTACATCCCAATCATAGTGTCACATTTGACCTTGTAGTTGACTTTTTAGACATTGTTATAGTTGCAGAGGGGAGCTCATGGAGTTTTTTTTGGTACTGGCTGTTTAAATATAGCAACTATATACTATAACAAATATCTAACAATGTCCAAAAAAAGTCAACTACAAGGTAAAATGTGACACTATGATTGGGATATGATTTTCAGAGATTTGTATGTATTTATAATTTGTAAGTATAATTTACAGAAGGGAGCCATTGGAGTTGGGGTTTTCTTGTACTGGCGTATTCAATTTGACAATTTGATGTTACAGGCAAAAATGTGTCTGGTAGCAATACACAGAGAACTATATTATAATAATTTTGTTAGTATACTTTGACCATCTCTTTTATACAAAAATAC
Organism: Ophiothrix spiculata; assembly: GCA_000969725.1. Lineage (NCBI taxonomy): Eukaryota > Metazoa > Echinodermata > Ophiuroidea > Amphilepidida > Ophiotrichidae > Ophiothrix > Ophiothrix spiculata. The sequence continues at coordinate 16,745 of JXSR01S000598.1, read as the reverse complement.
AAAACAAATATCAAGTGTAAAAGTCTGCAGGGATTTTGAACAAAAAATGAACTTTTGACATCAACGTCTCTTATAGGGAGATAGGGGAGCGTAGTCAAAAAAGATCACCTTTAATGTCAGTTTTACAAAACTTATTTTGGTAAGGGAATTAGTGGAGAAAGGTATCTGTGTTAAACCTCAAAGCAAAATACGCGCCGGTTATTTTAAATAGTCAACGTTAATAACTATGTTGCTATAATATCAATATAACGTATTAATGAACAAAAGTTGACCATCTCGGATCATAGAAAACATGTAAATGCCACAATTTAAAAACAGCTATTTTGGATTATGTAGAACATGTAAATGACACAATTTGAGAAAAATGCTGATTTTTGTTGATTTTTATGATAACAGGCATATCTTAAAAAAGGCATTATAGATAAATTTTACCGAAATTACTAAAAATATCTTATACATTCTGAAATTGAAATAAACATAATGTTATGTATTTTTCTTTCGTTTGCACTGTTTTTCAACTAATTGTTTTCCTGTTTATGGTAGGAGGTATTGTTTAAATTTTCTGGTATATTTTTTATTACGGTTTGTAAAGGTTCCATTGTCGTGTTTTCTATGTTTGATATTTATGAAAACCGAAATGATTATCATTTCTTCTTATTCTCCCGGTACCTTACAGGTTTCATATATTATTACATAACTCGTCATATATCATACCAACTTTATTTATACAAAAAAATACTTTTAAAGGATTTTGTACATCCAAGAAAAAAATAATAAACACGCCCAAAATATTAAATAAAATAAGAATAAGACTTACCTATTATTGACAATGTGAATAGTATTTCTAAATGTCGATACCTCATGGTAACTTCCTATATACCACGAGGAAAATGATTTTTATTACAAGTATTTTTTTTTTCGTAATTCGTGAATTATGTCTACCTCTTCCAAGTCGGCGAAGCAAAATAATCGTGCAAAGCAGATGCTTCAGGCATAGTTTCTGCGTTCATTGCCTCCCAATGTCAATTCAGTTTAAAATATGAGTAGATTTTCAAAATTTAAAGGTGAAGGTTCCTATTTTAGGATGTGTATAATTTACTTTAAACTGATTGTTCTTGACCTCTGAAATGCATTGTGCAAGGTTTCAACCTTAGCTTGTGTCCTGTTTTCTCTTGAGAGGCAAAAGTAAGTATGCAACCCTGGGAATGAGGCTGTTATGTAAATATAAAAGAAATGGACAATAGGTATACCAATTAATTTTACATTTTGTGCTATATCTGCAAAACTATAAAGAATTTAGAGGGGAAATTTTCGATTCATAATCAGAAAAATATGGGCTTTCATTTGCAATAAAAATATACTACTTCCGGTTGAGCCCGGGGGGATGAGAATGTGATCGGAACCTGCACCTTTAATTACAGAAAATTGTTCTGCTAAGTTGTTTGCGTGGTTTTCATAGCAACCTACAGATACCAATGCATTTATATTAGTTTGCTTTTTGTTGTATCTGTTTATTGAGAATCAGAAAACAAAATCAATATGCAGACAAATTTTGTCAACACGTTTCTTATTCGGATATTCTATGAATAGAATGTTATCAAATTTTGTCAACACGTTTCTTAATGATAGAATAGAAAATTATACACAATCAAGGACGGTAAATTGACTTTTTCGTGGTATAGAAAGAAGATTACTAGTATTGAACTCTGATACGTCAACAAGTATACTGTTAAAATCTATGCCTTTTAACATTGTTTAATAATAATAATAACGAGTGTTTGATGATATCTTGCATATCCAATGAAATCCGTGGTAAAATTCGAGTACAATTATGGTGTACTCGAAATGTACTATAAGTGTACTAAAATTGTACTCATATCAGAAAATGTGCTTTTCTAGTCATGTTTTATGTACTCGAAAAGTACTTTTCTCATAATAATCACCATCATTGTGTACTAAAAATGTACCTAAATTGTACTAGTCTTTAAATTTTGTACTTCAATTGTACTTTTTTTGGACTTAGACTTTTTCCAATTTGAAATGTGTACTTTGAATATACTATTTTTGAACTCAGTATTTATTTCACTATTTATGCAATCATCTTTATTTCATGGCAAGGATATGACAAAATACAATACAAAAGTTAATAAAAACACACAGCACGAAGAAACCATCATGGCGGGAAGAAAAAAAAAGAAAAAACATTAAATCGTATCTTGAACGTTTCATTGAGAATCATGCCTCGCGTTAAAAATCGAGTATGATGACATGATAACAGATTTAACAATTTGGGTCCTGAGTAATGGATACTTTGTAGTGCATTTGATTTTTTAAAGCTATGGTCACAATAATCGTACGATCTGCTTACGAGCAGTGTTTAGTCCATCTAATAGGACTACACGACGACCTCGCTGCTCGCTTTACTCACTGCTCGTGGTCCTTTTAAACGGACTAAACACTGCTCGTAAGCTGATCGTACGATTATTGTGACCATAGCTTTAACAAGCGTGCTAATCTGGTTTTGTTGTCAGTGTCAATAATAAGCCCTCAGCTCCCGCCTTCAACAGCAACTAGCGAACAATCATACCCAACATCGGAGATATCGGTGATGAGGGACGTGTACCGTTCAATTTTCGTACGGTGAGCTTTTTCGATGTTTGGCTCAAATTAATGGTACTGACAACTCAAACAGAATGACATGCTTGTCTGCTGGCCAATGTAAAACAATATCTGGTTTTTGAGAAGTAGCAATTATGTTTGGTGGTATTGTAATAATGTGCTAGAAATGTACTATTTTCAAAATTTAGAAATATTTCCACTTTTAAAAATGTACTTAAAATGTACTATTTTTGAACTTCATATTTATTTCACATTTAGCTATGTACTAAAAGTGTACTCTTTTCAAACATAGAAATTTTCTATTTTTAACTTGTAAATTTTCAATTTTACAAAATAATGTATTAGAAGTGTACTAATTTGACTTAGACTTTCGCTGTACTAGAATTGTACTATTTTTGAACCTCATTTTACAAATCAAGGTAAAATGACCATGAGTGAAAATTCAATATGTCAATTCATATTTGCTAAGCTGTTGTAATCTACCCATGAACATTTGTAAGAGACATTAATCAATCAATCGCCCTTAGTAGGGGAAAGTGGGGCAAGTTGGCCCTCGGGGCAGGTTGGCCCATCTTGTGTTTCTGCTCACGTGACCTTCGGAGAAAAATGTAACTGGTGATTGTTGGTTATGCATAAAGCATCAAATTTACCATAAAATTTACAAGACCGAACTCAGCTCTTTGTGTGAGTTATCAATAAAACGAGTTTTTGAGTCACCATAGTAATCTTTTTGAGCAAAAGTAATTTTGTACTAGTTTCAAAATATCACTTCCCTGGTTTAAGTTATTATTATTAACTACGAAGTATGGTACATGTCCAACATATCATGAGATCAAATCCTCTTTATTCTTTGTTTTGTTGGTATACCACAAGGTTAAGTCAAAATTGGGACTTTGGGGCGGGTTCGACCATACCACACGGGGCAAGGTTTGCCCAAGATGGTATGATAACTTACTCAGACTCGAGACAAAAACATTTATGACGTTTTAACACGATTTTAATTATAAACAAGTAAATAGATGCGTATAACAAGACGCAAGAAGTCTTTCACAAGACTGATAGGAAATGTGGCATATATTGCATGCAGATTACATTGTAAGTCACAACGTATCTTTTTAAAATATCGATATTGTATTAATTTATTATGGCATTTCTTCCTAAAAGGACATTTTTTTATGCAGAACATTCCCGTGCTTCACTTAAAAAAACATAATGTATGAAATGTGTCACAATGAAAAGGGGGCCAACTTGCCTCACCGTCCCCTATAGCGAACAAACTGTTTATTTTTTGATTTGCACAACAATTTTGAA
>JXSR01S000597.1:45556-62984 GCA_000969725.1 Ophiothrix spiculata | reverse complement strand
TCAAGTGAAAGGTGCAGCATTTTTTACTTCATATTTGAAATCTACACAAAATTTCTTCCTAGAATCATATGCCATTTTCTATTTCAGGCATCTTTATTTTTCCCATTTTTAGCAGTCAAACCAGGGTTAAATCTCAAGCCTGGTCATATAGTGACTATAATAGGGAAAGAGATATATGGAGGATAATAAATAACAAAGCAGGGCTTGTATTTTTGGTATGAATAGACTCTCACAAAGTCCAGTTCTAAAGGTGGTTGTAATTTGTAGAATATTTTAAGCACACTGAATGGAAGAGAGTCCAAAGACTCACTCAAACTCAAATCAGGGACAGTTCAAATGGAATTGTGTAACTATCAGCAACATTCTACCCCTGATAGGGTAGGCTAAAATGAAAATTTACCTAAAAAGTTGGAGAAAGAATGTCTCACCACAAATAATTAAAGGAGCTTGGTCTGATTTTTCAAATTTTAGTTTTCAATGTGACCTAAAAGATGACCACACAAGCGGTCTATATTTCAAATTGAATTCTAACTGAAAAAGTACTGACTTTATTTTGTATTTCAGGTTTCCTTTCAGTCAGCCAGAAAGGTTGGCAAGGTGGTTGGAGAACATGAAAAGGGATTTTGAACCTAATAAATACTCAAGGTTATGCTCCAGTCACTTTAGCAGTGACTGTTTTGATCGGACCGGTCAGGTAACAAGATTGAGAGATGAGGCAGTGCCCACTGTCTTCAATTTCCCTACAAATTTGTTTAAGGTAAGGTAGAATGTTGTTACTCTTTGTACATCATCTATGCACCTCACTGTCCATTGTGAAAATGTGAAAATAATGCTGCCTTTCAATGTATCACAAAATAATGGCACATGTCACCAAAATACCTAACCAATTAATATCTTAAATTTATGGTCATGATGGTGTGATATTCCCCGTAATAGAAAACAACCCTGAAAATAATGTTGCTTGAATAGTTGTTATCCGTCCTTGGCCTATCCTTTACTGTACAACCAGCACAAAGAAAGAAAAGAAAGGGTTCTTTATGCTAATCGCCAAGGATAACCCAAGAAAGCCAGCCAACTTATTTCCATTGGAATCCAAGATTTTTTTTTTTTAAGGGACTGGCCTAGATTCTTCCCACTAATTTTTTACCTCCATATTTTTTTACTTGAATATGTTTATAGTAATATAACCTACAAGTGGTTTCCATGATTTTGAGGAATATTGGAGAAAATTGCAATTCTTAACCTACTTTAATTTTTGTTGCCGGTGACAAAAAGTGGTGTGAAAACAGTGTTTCTAGTTTGAAAATTGATAAAAATCCTGTTTCTACACTTGCGATGGCTAAACAAATTATTTTTGATGAAATTGTTTCTCTTTTAATATGTTTTAAATTATTTCCATGAGCTTTGTTTGATCCTTTATCTAGTAAATCCATCTGAGGTACAAAAAATAGGATTCATGAAACACACCACCATCAGAGAATGATATATTGCAAATTAATTCTGTCTCAATTTGAGCCATTTTTGTGTAAATTTTTGCACTTTTTTGGATTTTGCTATACTTTTAAGCTTTGTTTAGATCATTTTCTTAAATATTTAATTCTAGGTGGAATCTAGGCTAGTCCCTTTAAATTGAAATCAGTTTTAGATGTAGGAAGAAGACTGGAGTACCTGCAGAAGAACCTGTGGAAGCGAGCATGAACTGAAAATCCCGGTGAAAACCAAATGGGTCTGGGAATCTGGGACTCAGTGGTGAAAAGCGAGGGAAGTACCGCTGTGGTAACCTGCTTCCCCTAAATGCTGGACTATTATTCCTACTACAGTGGCTCACAGCTAATCACAAATATTTGGAAACTAATGGTTTTCATAGAGTATTGAAACCAAATCCTCAAAGTTATGGCAATAAAATCAGCACTGTCTTCCCTCTTTTATTTCTTGATTGGTTAATTGAAAGGTTAAAAAAGAAAATCAAGACCTTTTAAAAGTTGCTCTCTCCTAATTTTGACACCTTGTTTGAAACTAGTGTCTAAAGAGTGCAGGCTACAAAACTATCGTGGGTTGGAGGGTAGAGAACCAACTTTTAATTTTGATTTTGGGCTGCGAGCAACATTGGTTTGCGGGTTGTGGTCAATTGATTGCGGACTGTGGGCAATGAATAATTTAATACTGTAGGCAATTATAGATTAGTGTAATCCATATAGTACCGTTGTATGTTAACATACTGGAGTCTCACTTAAGTTTACATTATTGACCTTGGACAACCATTAAACACTTAAAAATGACCAGCAGCAAAACTATACGCCTTGCAAAAGATGTTTATTAATCAATTAATCCAGGGACACCAACAACATTATCTTGTTCTTTTAGCCTAGATAATAGTTACCATTTGGTTTGCCATCCCACTATTGATTTTTGACACCAAAATGTTACAAATCACAAATGGCATAAATGATATAATCTAGTGAGGTATGGCACACCCCGTGCAAGAAATTAAAATTACTGAACCATATCAGCCCATGTGCAGTTTCCAGAAACAGAGTTTTGCATTAGTTTTCCAGAGTTAGTGAGTTTTGCTCCTTAAGTTTCAAGTGAAACCAAAAAATCAGAAATTTTGGAACATATTTTGTAATTAATATTTTTGTTTATGTTGATACAAGCTCCGACTTTCATCAAAATAGCCCTGGTGAGTAAAATTAGTCTAAAGTACTATCGAGGCTATTTGGGGGAGCTTTTGCTGGAGATAGCCATGGTAGGCTTAAAAAGTATATCAATCCCTGTTAAAAATCCAATGACGGAAGCAATTATAATTTGTAGTTTATTATAGGCCTAATTGCTTGCAGCTCGCAACCAATACTCTGCGTATTCAGTGGTTCAAGAACTTTTTGCAACATCTGATGAAGAAATTTTAAACAAATCAGCAACAAATGTGCTTAATTAATCTCAAATCAGTTTGCAACTCAATTCAAAGCAAGTTCCCAGAGGATGGGGTACACTTTCTATTTGAGGTGACAAGTACAATGTATATATGGGGCCTTATCAAAGATAAAAGTAGGTGCCTATTAGGTAAATTGTAGGCCTACTTCTAATCTTAAAAAAGAAAAGTGCAATTTAGAAACTAGTCATTGGGTACACAAGGCACAATAATGATTTGTCATTTGGGGCAAAAACAAGCCAAAAGTGGATTATTGAGTAATCTACAGGATTATTGAGGACAAGAAGATATTAATTATCATGATCACCAGTTTTGCCATGTCAAAATTCAAAGGTTAATTTTTGCTAATTTTGTTTAGCACAAATATCTTTACCTTATTGTCAAGTTTAATTTGTATTATTGTTTTTTTGTTTTTGAGAATTGCTTGTGAGTGACCAATCTCATTCTCAAAATGTGTTAGGTGAGCCAGGGCCGAGTGATTTTATTCACTTGTTATTATAAACACCTAATTAGGCGAGTAACAAAAAAGCTGTCCACTGCTTCATTTCAGTTGAGTGGTGATAAGTGATCACTCTCACTAACAAATTCTGAATAAAATGGCAGCGTGTCTGTGATCTTTACTCTTAATAGTTTATGTGTAAAATTCAAATGTAAAAGGAAGTGTCAATGATCTGATCACCTCAAATGTGGCTTTGACTGAAAGTAACAGTTACAACTTTTTCCGAAATTGTTGTTGACACTCTGTGAAAATAGGAATCATAGATCTTTGCAGGAACTAAGCGACCATTCATCACCCATAGAATAAAAAGAAAGTACACCATGTCCATTACCTCCAAAAGTCCAACATTGCCAAACACCTGTGGTAATTTTAGGTGCTTCAATTCCCACTCGGCACGTAGCACAGCCGCTTGGTCCGAGGGAACAAATGACTATCCACTCTGTGTGCACTTAATTGTAAATGGTGAGGCTTCTTTTCTATAACAAGTGTATGCGAGTAATAAAAATCATGCCAGCAGGTTTTCAACAAAGCTGAATATGGCTAGACTTAAAAGAAATAAAAGAAATGTACTGTAGGCTTATTTAACAAGGAGAAATAACCAAAAATATTACTAACCACAAACAACCCATTGCAGAGTCCAAATAGTTTGGGTCAAGGCTATGTCAAAAATGACCAAACCTTAAGCTCTGTAGCTCAGCAAATATTTTGAAACATTAAAAAGAAAAATCAAAAAGTAATTAACTGAGTATCAAATTACTGAATACAATTTGAGTGCTGACCATTATTTTGGACCCTGTCTGGTAAGAAAGCAAGATTTCTCTGTTAAATGTATGTAGATGGCCGAGTAGCTCAGTGGTTAGAGCATTCGCAAAGCCAGCGAGAGGTCCAGGGTTCAAGTCCCTGTTCGGCAAGAATATTTTTTAACAAGAAATCTTTGCTTGTGAATGTGTAACGAAAATTGTGAATTGCACACTCATAGCACCTTTATTTTTTTTTGTCTGGTATCAATTTATGTGCTTGGCAATAATATCGACATGAAAGTGACTCGAACATGTAGTCTAGAAATCTTGTTGATCTTGTATATAAAATCAAAGTAAAAATAAAAAGTTTTATTGTCCGGGTTTTGTACAAAATAGGAATTTAGCAGATCGTTTTATTTTTTTATTGGTAAGCAACCCAAAATAACATGCATTTTATTTGCCCCTCCCCTCTTGCAGCCACATTGTTTAATTTGATTTCATTCACTTAATTTTCCTCTAATAAAAAACTGATACTAGGGGTGGTGACAAAAATTACCATTGCCTCTCCACAAAAAAAAAAACCTTTTGGGGGATCAAAAATCTCAGGGTTGTCACTACGCCAGGCGGTGGCGGGCGGGACCACAATGACAATATGTGTGTGGATGTTCATTCTTTGAGTGAGCAGGTATTAAGTGTTTTGGTTCCAGCTGATTTGGTCTCACACAGGCTACTTTTCCTTAAGATCTTTTGAGCCTGATGGTACTGTCATTCTTCAAAATTAAGGTGGTTGTAGATAGGGCTTTGTTGAGAACATTGGCAACAAGAGCATTTTCCCTGATTGCTAGAAGCATTTAATTGCCAATTGGTGTCACAAAATGTAAACAAAAAGCTCACATGGAAAGGTTGTAAGGGTCCAAAAAGCAATATTTGATGTATATTTCTAATATTTGAGTATTTCTATACAAAGATGAAGCAAACCTTTGGATATTTCTGTTTTGGAATAAGCGGTAAGTGTAAAAATGTAACAATGGGTCGAATTCATCATAAAATTAGCAATGGCTATTTCTGTTGTAACTTTTACATTAATTTCCATAAAAGCTAGTAAGAATAAGCCCTTTCAAGGCCACAAAAGCTATTGCTTATTGCTTATCTATCTCAAGTAAATGCTACTGGTAGGCTGTACTGATATTTGTAAGTTCTTGAGTTTCTATATATACATGTCAAAAAAGGTATGTTCCATAGCATGTTTACTTAATTGTTTACTTCTGAAAAGCATGATTATGGCTATAACATTCATTGTTCAGAGAATTTATGCAATAATGCAAAATTCTCAGTTACCAGCATGTTTTAATTTAACTTTAATTTTTAAAGGCCATCTATTCAAAATCTCTGCTGATTTTGTCAGAAAGCCCCATGGATGTATCTATTTGAATACTGAAAGAGCCTCACAAAGGATTATTGTAAGTACTATTAAACAAGCCCACCAGCACTTTGAGTGAGGCTATTATAAGGTAGGTTGATTTGTCAATATGTAAGTGTTTCAACTGGGGAAGGGTTTCGTATATCAAGGTATTCGGAGACGTGCCTCTCAATGGATAAGATTTGAAACAGGAAATCCTTTTTCCAAAATAGAGATCTAAATTTCCAGAGTTACATACAAAATTTAACATCCACCATTTTTGATGCAAAAACAGTTTCACCCGTAAAAGTAAGTACAAATTTGCCAAATTGGGAAAAAATGTCTAGTTGTCTAGTTAGCCATTTGGGGCTTACAAATACCCTATACATTCATATTTTTGCAGAATTTATCCATAGATATATGTTTGTGTTTTTGGAATTTGGATCATGGAGTGGCATGTCCCTTTCAATTCACATTTTGAGTACCCCATGGGTATCACATTTTGTTACAGTTTCTAGATCTTTATTGTATATACATATTACTTACTACTTTTTATGTCAAGTGATTTTATAGATTGTTGATGCCATGGGGACATGTTTGTAATTCTTTGGGGTGGAGTAGGGGATTGGTTTTTTTTTTATTGATGTTACAGAGTAATAATTTACATAAATTAGACTTTAATGTTGTAGCTTTTTTGCCTTATGCATTTTGCACTTATACCATTGAATTTATAAATTACTAACAGTTGAAAAAATTATTGACATACCGGTATAATTGTCTTGTTGATTTTGTTTCATTTGTTTCAGATATTATTTCTTTTTGTTAATTATTGATGTTCTGTAAGATATGTTTTTGATATTTGCACAGTTGAAGGGTTTGTTTTGGCTTTCTTTTCTCTTGTTCATTTCTTTAACATAGCAATATGTGTTTTACATGTAGATTAATTGTACTAACATTAATCAAAACATTTACTTGATTGCATAAAAAAAAAATGTTGGGGCAGCTATGTGAGAAAATAATTCAGTGATTAAACGAAGTTTGCTAACTGATTCCAAAAAGAAAAAAAAAGAAGAAGAACACAAAAACACTCTCACATACACCCACTTTAAAGTGATTATGTGTTTCAACTTTGATGCTACAGTTTTTAAAGGAACCAAAAATCTTGGCCTCCTTACAATGTCGGTTTCATAATATGATAGTAAATGTTTAATTTTTACTGTTTATTTACAATAGACTACTACTACTACTAAGCAATGTAAGACAGGAACACCGCTAGTGGTATCTGAAGTTGAACCAAGTTCTGTAAGAACCCAAGACACTGATGACAATGAAGGGCCTTCCAGACATGTAGATTCTTGTCAACCATTACCACAGGTTAGTGTGCATACCGAGCACAGTTATTCCACAAGTGAGTCCCCTCGTAAAATGAAGCACAAATTGGATACTTCATTAGATGCCCTAGAATCGTGCAAGAAAAAGCTTAAAGTAGAACAGCAGAGAACTAGGTCGTTGAAACAAAAGGTAACAAGGCTTGATACTGTTATTGATTCTTTACGTAAAGATAGGCTTATTTCATCTAGTTGTGCTGAGATTTTAGAATCTACATTTGGTCATGTTCCGAAAGAGATATTTGAAAGGGCCATCAAGAAAGACAAAACGGCGGCATATCCAGAGGAACTCAAAGCATTTGCAATGACTTTGCAGTTTTATTCTTCTAAAGCTTATGAGTATGTTCGAGAAACATTTGATTTAGCCCTGCCACATCAGCGCACAATCAGATCTTGGTATAGTGGAGTTGAGGGTGACCCAGGCTTTACTAAACAGGCCTTTGATGCGCTTAAGGCAAAAGTGACTGACAACCTATCACAGGGTAAAGAGACTGTATGCTCAGTCATGTTTGATGAAATGGCCATCAGAAAACACATAGAATATGCCAATGGCAAAATGCAGGGCTATGTTGATATTGGCACCGGCCAATATGATGATGCAAATCCTGTTGCCAAAGATGCCTTAGTGTTTATGGCAGTGTGTGCCAATGACTCCTGGAAGATACCGCTAGGTTATTTCTTGATAGCTGGCCTTACTGGCGATGAAAAAGCCAACCTGGTGAAGGAGTGTTTTACGCGGCTCAGTGCAACTGGAGTAAAAGCAGTCTCTTTAACCTGTGATGGGCCTTCATGTCATTTTGCCATGATGAAAAGTCTGGGAGCAAATTTGAATGTAGTAGGCATGGATCCATCATTCCCTCATCCATGTGATCCATCTGTTCGGATCCACGTTATTTTAGATGTATGCCATATGTTAAAACTCCTCCGCAATTCATTTGCAGATATTGGAGTTTTTAAAACTCCAGATGGTGAAACTGTAAGTTGGCGGTATATTGATGAGTTAAACAAGTTGCAAGAAAAAGAAGGGTTGAGATTAGGAAACAAATTAAAGAGTGCTCATATAAATTGGAAAAAGCAAAAGATGAAGGTAAACTTGGCAGCTCAAGTGTTCAGTTCAAGTGTTGCCGATGCCATCCAGTATTGTGATGAGGTATTGAAGCTTGTACAATTTAGAGGTTCTAAGGCCACTGTTCAGTTTTTGAGGCATGTAGACAGTGCATTTGATGTCCTCAATAGCCGGAATCCCTTGGGGAAAGGTACAAAGGCCCCCATACGTAAGGAGAACAAGGAAAGTCAGTTCAAGATCCTGCATGATGCAGAAACTTTTCTCCTAGGCTTGAAAGATGTGACTGGAAGAGCAATGTACCTTTCACCAAGGAAGACTGGCTTCATCGGCTTCGTTGCAAGCATCAGGAGCATTTGCAATCTCTATGCAGATCTGGTTGAAGCTGAAAACGCCCCAATGAAGTATCTCTTAACTTACAAGTTTTCGCAAGACCATATAGAGCTTTTTTTTGCAGCTGTAAGGTCTAGGGGAGGTTTCAATAACAATCCAACAGCAGGTCAATTTATGGCTGCTTACAAGAGGTTGCTCAGCAGACACAATATTAAGAGTGGCGTAGGTAATTGCATTCCAATGGATAAGACGTCCATGCTCCATGTGCCGACAACATCTACTATTAGTATTGTTCGCAAGTATGACTTGATTTTGCGAGATACTCCTCTACAAGAGGATCATGATTATGCGGACATTCCTAATATTGTAGATGTGTCGGAGTACAAGGAAGCAGCAATTAACTACATAGCAGGGTATGTTGTGATAATGATGAAGCGTCGCTTGAATTGTCAATGTTGTGAGAATGCTTTGGTGAATACGAGTGGACGCATTCATCCATTTCTGAGTTTAAAAGACCGGGGAGGATTACAGAAGCCATCAAGTGGTGTTGTTTCGGTTTGTCTTGAAACAGAGAGATGCTTTGAGAGACTACTCAAAACAAGTAACGGAAAACTTCCACAAGGCTTTGGTGTTGGAGCAGCAGTAGCATCAGCTGTACTCAAAAACCTATCAAATAAGGATCTTTTCCCGGAATTACATGATCACCAGTTTGACACAACAGTAGATGATAATCACATTCATTCTTTGATCAAACTCACAGCTTCATGCTACATCAGAATCAAACTTTTTCATTTGGGAAAGCAAATGACATCATCTGTTACTGGACCAAAAATTAGAAAGCAGATGTCCAAATTGATTTTATTTAAGCACCAGTAAGTCTGAAAATAGTATTATCAAATCCTCAGAATGAAGTATGAAAGAGTAAACAAAACCCTCTTACAAATTTATACTTGGAACATGATCATAACTTTGCAAATAAGAAAAGTATTTTGATCCACTTCATGTAGCTACAAAGTGCCTTACAATGTTTTTGAGCTGTTCATTGTATATTATATTTACATATTCATTTATCATCTACTGTTTCGTCAGTTTGTGAATTGCGTCCTCGATGATTTTTTTCCGTTACAGTCTTGTTGATGCAATTGTAGAGTTCTTTTCTGATGTTTCTTAGTAAGGCGACGAGAAAAAAACCCTGATGTATGGGTGACGGCCGATGGGACCTTTCAATTGGGGGTCTGTCGGGCAAATTTTGTTTAGATTTTTTGGCCTTAAAATATAGCCTAAAAATTCCCCATGGTTCACTCCAATACAATGTTGCAGGCATAGCGTGACCAAGAAAAAGATGAATTAGGGTTGCTTTTGAGGACTTAAGGGTGAATCAGTTGACACCGTTTAGGGTATCAAAAACAGCAATTTGGGGAAATTTTCAAGAAATAAGGTACTTTTTCAAACCCTAATGTGAAACAGCATTGATGAAATCCCCATTTAGGGTGTGCATAGGTAAAAAGAGGTATATTTTGGCTTCTCAATCCTCCATCCTTTAGGGGGTGTTTTGAAAAACTGTGGTAACGCTATGCCTGCAGTGTTATACTTCGGTGCCCCCCTGGAAAAACCCTTCCCCCCCCCCAAGAAAAAAAATCCCACTGAAGATTTTGGTCAAAGAATGGTTGATTTTACATGATTTTAATCAACATATTTAAAAAATTACAAAACGCAAATTTGCGTCCGGTCAGGCCCGTAAAACAAGGGGTTTTTTTGTTGCCTAAAAGTGGATTTTGGTTTGCTTGGTCTTGGCATTTTGGTTGCTTCTCTGCCTGCTTTGCTGTTGCATCTTTATAAAGTTACTGAGCCTGTTTTAACATTGGAAAATCGCTCTCATTTGTTATATATGGAAGGTCAACAATTGCAATATTTTAACATAAATATACCCACTGTTTCCTCCTATAGATTGTATGATTGAGATTACATTCGTTTGTTGTCCATTTCATTTATTGTTCAAAAACCAACCATGTGGGACAGATTTAATAGAAATGGTTAAAATGTCATTGATTTAGGGGATTGTGAATTGAAAGAGAACATATCACTTATTGTTGAAAATAACATAAGGGTTTTCAAGTTGCATATCTTAAAGTGGGCACCCTCTTCAAATTGTACAATGTCAGGCAGATACCTAGCAGGTTGGATGGAAAGGTTGACCATTGTACTTAATTATTTCATGTTATTGTCATACATTTAATCACTCTGAACCAGTATTGGGATATATCAGTTTCTAAATAATTGGGGAAAGTCATGCATAATATTAATAATGAACATGAAAATCTTCTGTCTCGCATCCAGATATTGTATTTTATTAAAAATGTCTCCAGATAATTTAAAGGTATTCTTTCGATGAATTAGTAGCTTCTTTTGTAAAAAACAAATCTGAAGAAACACCTTCAATAACCAAAACCTGCTGAATTTACAGCTTTGTGATCGAAAAATGCAAATTATCAATTAAAAAAATGAATTTGATCTTTCAGACTGATGTCACATTATTTTAACTTTTTGTTTGGTTTATTTGAATTTAGTAATCAATCAACCATGATGAAAAACATTAACAAACGTGTAGAACAAATCTTTGAAAAAAAAAATAGCAAAGGCTACCAAATAATCGTCTCATGGAAGAAAATCCATCAGGTTTGGCATTTTCTTTCATCCTGATGCACAACCCAAATCATCATAGGTTTATAGTATGGTTTTACTAGACCACAGTACCTACAATTTAATATAAAGTTTATTTTTTTAATTCCTCAAATCATGTTGGACAGAATTTTTCCCTAACCCTAACAACACCGAACCTCACAATATACCATTCCACAAAATCAAGTCCAAATACGTAATAGACCAGAGTTAGCTATGATCATGAAATTGCTGCCATGGCAGCGCCTGCTCAGTGGTTTTACGTATTGGGGTATGGACCGGCATGCAGAAGGTCCCGGTTTTGAATCCGGGGGGAATCACCCAATTTAATTGTAAATTTCCAAGGAGATAATTTTTTAAATGAAGAGGTGCTTAAAAGTGTTAGGGTTAAAGGGGCATTGGACAACATTTAAACATTTTATTTGTGGATGATTTATGTGTCTTCATATGTTAGAAAATAATTGTCAAATATCAGATATCGTGAAAACTTTGACCATGCAAAACGTTCAGATTTATGACAACCCATTCTAAACATTTCTTATTTCGATTAATAAAGTTGAGTTTGAATATAAAATTAATAAAATACAGTATTTTTCTCCGTTTATGGGTTTTTTAGAGAACAACGCTTGTTGCTACGGTGGTTTGTGTGAAAGTCACACATATCTACAGCATGTGATTGGTCTAATGCTAGTGCTTGTGAAGCGTTGATGATCGTGTGCGTTACGCTCAAGTTAAACAATGCAGTACGCAGGCAAACTTAATAAATAAAAATACTGTACCGAATGCCTTTCATTCAGGAACAAAGCCTCATGAGAAAGGAGCTCATACATGTTTGTCTGACATATGGTAAACATTGATATTTTCGTAAAAAAGATAAGACTTTCTCACTAAATTTGTTGTAATATTTTCAACAACTTGTGATATGTTTATCTATATATCAATCTCCTTTTTTAAAAAACTTGTCTTGAGGAAGACCATTTCTGAAACAGGCCCAACTTTGCTACCCTGCTTCCCATTTTTGATTGGTGTTTTGTTAAATGAGTGTTTGTTTGATATTTTTAAGACCATAATTATGTTGTCCATATTAAGATTTTCTTTAGTTTAATTTGCTTCTGTTTTGTTTTCTTTTTGGGACTGTCCATGCAAAGTTCAGAAGTGAATAAGAAAATGTTCTTGATGTACAGGGTTTGGGATTCTGAACTTGTTGACATATATATTTTCATGAAAGCTTTGATCAGATTGTGTTATACCAGTGTTGTCCCTTGTCCCTGCTCAAAATGTTGTTTTTGGTGTCTAGAAAGGTGTAACTTTTATTTTCCTTTGTAGCATATTGGCCTACTGGAGACAATTGCAATTCTTCATTAGCATGAATAGCTAGAATTGTTGTCTCCAGACCAAAAAACCCTCAGTTTTAATAGTGGTTCCAGTTTCAAATATTAGAAAGATGTTGTTTATACCAATGTGATAGTCACACACAATTTAAGTGAATTGTCTTTCAAATAGTGTCAGTAGCTTTGATTAACCTTTGAACTAGTAACTCCATTATTTGATACTTGGAATTTGGAAAACATTGGATGTAGTGCCTCTGATTGTGAAATACTAAACACTAAAATATGACTCAAAACATTTTAACTTAATTGTGGCCATTTGCGGGGATTTGTTGTAACCTATTTTCTTTAAAATTTATATTTCAAACATATAGAGTATATCTGTAATTTGTAATCTTGGCCAAGTCCTTTGCTACTCAAGTCTCATTTAAAAGATTGCCAAATAAACTGTTTTAAGACAATGGCTTTAAACATGTTCTACAGCATCATTCAACAATTTTGCCAAGTAGTTAGCAGAACTGCATTGTTCAAAATTTCAGTTGAAATGTTTGAAGCAGTTTCACTCATCCTTTTTGATAGGAGACACACTAAGTGGAATTTCATTACATCAGTGATTGAAATTTCATATCACTATTTGTTGCATTGGTGTTTGAGCCTCGCCATATTACTTTCAACATAGCATGGTTTTACTTGTTTTGATTGTTTGTTTGCTTCTTTGTTTTCTTAATTGCTGCTTCCTGGGTCTTACCTGCTTGCCATTCTTATTGTGCTCTGCTTTAACCTCGTATTGTAAGCAGTACAATTATATTGTCTTCGCCAAACAATAAAATATATGTTATCTTCTCTGATCAACTCATAGTTTTGAAATTCAGAAAATTTCAACATTGATATTGCCAACAGTTTTGTTCTTCCCTGCCACACCTCATATGACCATTTCTTCAACTTTACGAAATTTGTGCTAAAATTGGGGAAATATAAGGGTAACAGCATGTAATTTTGTTATAAAATCGGATAGATTGAGCCCATATTTATCGGTAGAGCTATGAGTTGTAAATATATTGGGCGAGACGCAGTCGAGCCAAATATATTATGGGACGATAATCATCCAATTCTATCATTATTATGCTCAGGATGCAAGTTCTTCCACACTTGGATCTGTCACAGCATAATAATGTAATAAATTTGACTCAAAATTTGGGATATTTGTTTTTGGATGGGTCCGGGGTATTTTTAACATTAGTATTTGGATGGGTGGCTCTTCAAATTACAAGTGCACATCCATAGCAGGACATGATGTGTGATTTGAATTCAAACTTGTATGTAAGACTCTTATTAATGCATGGAAAGTTGAGATGAAATACATATAAAGTCCATTTTCAAATCAAGCCTGTGCTTTGTTCTGCTGTGTATTTGCTCAATTTTGGTAGAGGTGACCTTGACGATGAAAAGTGGATCATAAATTGCCCATTTTATTAGATCATAAGAGATGAGTTGTTAAATCCAAACGGTTTTATCGTTACTAGCTGCTTCAAATTGATGCATCGACTCCTAATTGAGGTTGTACAGGGGTCAACGAACTTTCCACATTGAGACATATACTGTAACTTTGAGGTCTCCGTTGGTACCCAAGACAATGTCCAAATCAATTTAAACTTGATGCATGTTAATTTTGTGACAATTGGAACATTTTAAGACTAGGTAGAAAAAATTCCATATACATGAGTGGAATTTGATGCACACTGTGCATATTAGCACAATTTGTAGTATTTTCTGGCCACAGTTTACAGAGCATTTGATTTTCAGATGATCTTTATTATTATTAGTATATACTGGTTACCTTCATCTTTTGCTTTCTTTCACCATAAATCTAGCAATATGGTTTTTGAGCATCATCATGTCAAGTTACATTTCAAATATTTTATTAAGCTCAAATTGCAACTGTTTGCATAGGTTTACGTATGTGTTTGTATATGTGTAGTGGAGAAGGTCTGATAATTTCAGGCAGAAAACATTTAAGGGATTGTCCATCATCCTGATTCACAAATTCTCTTTGTTTACACTTGACACTTCTGGGCCCGTTTCACTAACATTATTTTTTGCGATAATTGCAGACACTCTTACAAATTAGAATCCCTCGCAAATATCGTTTATGTTGACTTTTACATTTCACTAACATCGTTTCACTTTTGATCTCCATGGACGAGCCTATCGCAAATTTTGTGATAAATATTGTCCAAATAAGATCAGTTGTTATCAAGAATTTCCGATGACTTCCATAAAAAAATTGCGATGTGTTCTTTGCAGATGCTCATAGGCACTTGCAAGATATTAATCGCAAACAAAATCATCGCAAATGGTTTGAGATGATTTTTTTTCAGATTAAAGAGATTTCATTAAAATCAGTTTCGGGAAATCCATGGCAAATTTGCGATGATCTCTCGGTTTTGTGATGAAGTTTTGCATTTCCGATGAAACACTTTTATTGGCAATTTAAGACATCATTGTCATTAATTGGAAATTCTTTCTATATTAGTTTGATACCCTATTGGGTACTTAAAAGACAAATTTGATACCTGATGTGAGATTTGCAAAGTACCAGGTCGATTTTGATACCCTATATCGCAAGTCTCGAGACCTGTTCAGGCCTCACCATTTTCTTGAAAACGTGGGTGGTTACCCGGTCAAAATACCCAGTTAGTAAATGGACCGGCCTAGATTCTTCCCACTACTTTTTTGTTTAGAGTAATATAACCTAACACTACTTTTCCATGATTTGGCAGAATATTGGAGAAACTTACAATTCTTTACCAACTTTAATTGTTGCCGCCGGCAGCAAAAAATGGTGTGAAAACTGTGTCTAGTTTCAAATCTTAAAAGATCTTGTTTCTACACCTAAGATGGGTGACAAGTTATTTCTGATGAAATTGTTTCTCTTATAAATTTATGTCCTAAATTATCCCCAGGAGCTTTCTTTCATCTTAAATTGGTAAATCCATCTGAGGTACAGATTTAGTATTTAGAAAACACAGGATAGTCACAACACCATCACAGAATGATATATTGCATATTAATTCTGTCTCGACATGAGCCATTTCTGTGTAAATACCATTTCCTTAATCATGTAATTCTTTTGAGTGGAATCTAGCCTTGTCCCTTTAAAAGAATTCATGTTGATTTCTGACTTCTGAATGTGTTTGCATTATTCAGGAAGTATTTCCTGATGGTAGTTTAAAGGGGCATTGGACAAGTTCAGCATCATCCCCAAACTTTTCCCAAAACATTTTGAGATTTTTGCATCATTTGAAGTATTAGTGGTAGTAATGACAGCATGCAAAGTTTCATTGTCAAATTCCAACCCTATATATCAAAATATTTAGATATTCTTTTCTGTTTTAATTATCATTGTCGACAACGATAAATACTGCCCTCTATAGTTGAATTTCAAGAATTGGCCTTTTCAAGAGATCCAATTAAGTTTTAAAATTTCTTTTGATTTTTCTGCAATCTTTGAAAACAAATCTTTGGCTCTTTCTCATTGTATAGCAGCAATAAATACATTTAGAGAATAGCCTCATACCCAAAATCAACCAATAAAATAAAATTCAAATTTTTAACTTTTTTGAAGGTTTGATCAAATTTTTCCCGATATCTGGTTATATTGACTGTTATTTTCTAACATAGGAAGTGTAAATCATCCACAAACAAAATGTCAAAATTTTGTCCAATGCCCCTTTAAACTTTTTGGAATTTTTGACTCAAATCATGGACAATCCCTTTGATAACCTCTGTTGTATGTACATGTTTGTATACTGTACTCTTGTCTTGTCCCATATAAATTATGGTATCCTTATCTGGGGAAACACGACAAATATATTTAAGTAAAATTCACAGATTACAAAAGTGGGCCATGAGAACAATTTATAGATGCAATAAAAAATACAAAATCCTAAACGTATATGATTGTTGATACATTTAAATTGCATCTCTGAGTGTTTATGTACACGTTCAAATTGATCCGATAAAGTATCAAATATGAGCTTACCCTTTTCTGGATCAATTTTGATCCAAATTCTCCTCAAATTTGATATTTTCTTTTTAAGAGTGTACAAACATCATGAATAAAAAATGCCAAAAATATTTAATGATTATTTTGGTAAACATAATCAAAATCACATTTATGCTACAAGAAATGCCAAAAATTATAGCATTCACAATGCAAAGAAAATGTTTTCACACCGATCATTTCGGACATCTGGTCCAGGCCTATGGAACTCTTTAGATAAAAAAATTGAAACAGGCGACAAGTATCAAAGAGTTTTAGAAAGTGTTAAAAAAAACCCTTTTAGAAACATACACTTCATTCTTTAATTAATGCATGAACATATTCATAAATTGCGTTGTTCTGGGCATGTCTTATGTTGTGAACGTTTTCTTGTGTAAAACTTAAGCATGTATCACTCTCTGTCATTATTTAACTTATTAGGCCGTATTCCACTTCTCTGGGATAACCCTTTCAGGCCTTATTGGCCTTTTGTTATCTCCACAATATCATTGCTTTCTTTTTAATAGTTTGTTTTGTATTGCTTATTTATTTGATTGTTACTTATGTTGAAATAAGCTTGAACTTGAACTTATTTTGATGCAGCAATGGCAAAATTTGTCATCTTTTGTGAGAACTACTATACAGATTTGTATTGATGCTGTTTACATTTAGGCATAAAATATTGCTTGTTGGGCGTAACAGTAAAAAATAATATGGTAGATACATCTATAATGATAATAAGATTGATGTTATGATGGATGTTTTAAATAGCTTTGGAAGAATGTTTACATTGTAATATTCAATGTCCAGGTTTATTTCTGGTATAGACACTATTGGACTTATTTTCTTACAAACAGTGTTATCATATAATTAGTGGTGGGCTATACAAGGGTCATGTTTCAGATCACAGAGAGTACTAGCTCTATAGATGCAGCTTGAGCTCCTGAACAATTTGATACCATTTTAAAAGAAATCGGTCAAAAATTGAGTTGGTGCCGGGCAAAAAACGATTTGGAGCAAAAAGGTCG
>JXSR01S000597.1:14512-25293 GCA_000969725.1 Ophiothrix spiculata | reverse complement strand
TTATTTGTAATTCAATAAAAAGTATCAAGCCTACAATCTGTCAAAATTCGAAAACAGTCGAGTCGTTCGAATATCATAAAATCATGAGGTTTCGGCGAAAAAGGCGTCAGTTTTTCGAAGTAGTCTATTGACGTAATTTTGACCTTGATAATGGACGTAAAATCACTATTAAAGTTACATATACTCTACAGACTACAGACTCTATTCCATATGTATGCCAAAAATTGTGATGTTCTGATGTGTAAGTAGGTAAAAACTTGCAGTAAAGGTGACGTTCAGCCGAGCGGCACCCATTTAGGGACTGTAGCCTTAACATGCGTAAATGACGTTCGCGGTGATAAGTTCCTACGAACAGATTTTTTTTTTCTCAGATAAAAGATTACAGAAATAAACTTCATATTTCAGACCATCTAAGCGCGCTAAGACGTCATTTATTATGACTTCATTTTTCTTAAATGGACGATAACTTAAAAACTTGAGCGTTACGTTATTTAACGTCAGTATCCTTTGTTGTTGTTGTTTTTAAAACAATTGGTTACCCCATATTTATTTTCGATTTGACATCCATTTGACATGAATTCACAATTGATCAGCCAAAAATAAAAATTGGGGTGCTATTAGGTTATGCGGGAAACCCGAGGTGAAAAAGTAACCTTAGTCCCCCTGAAATGGTAGTCCGCCTTCCACATACCACAAAGGAATAAAGCGTGAAACTAATGTTGCGTGAGAGTTGTTAGCCTATATACTTTACCGTACAAAAGTACAAAAGACTTACTATTCTATTACACCGGTCAACAATAACTGGGTTCCTTTTAGAACCAACAAAAGGTTTAGAAAAGGTTTCCTACCCTCAAAAAATGGTTCACTCAGCTTCAAGAACCTTCTTGAAACACAGGCTAGCGAACTCTCAATGGTTCTTGGCAAAACAGTAAAAAGTGTTTTTAAACAAGAAGAAATCATGTATAAATGTTTTGTCTTTTCTTCCCTACATTTGCTGATTATGTGACGACAGAAAGTAGCAAAATAATTGGGTTCCTTTTAGAACCAACAAAAGGTTCAGAAAAGGTTTCCTAGCCTCAAAAAATGGTTCACCTCAGCTTCAAGGACCTTCTTGAAACAAAGGCTAGCGAACTCTCAAAGGTTCTTGGTAAAACAGTAAAAAGTGTTTTTTAAGCAAGAAGAAATCATGTGTAAATGCTTTGTCTTTTCTTCCCTACATTTGCTGATTATGTGAAGAAAGAAAGTACATTGGCCTTGATAGTCTATTTAAATATTTTGAGAGGCTCTACAAAGAACCACCAAAACGTTCTTAACAGAAACTCTTAGACGAAATGGTGCCCCCGCATGACAGAAAGGTTTTAATTGAACATTTGTTTTCTAAGAGTGTGCATGCTACCAAAAATAACCAAAGCTTTATATATTTTTCTGCTTTTCACATAAACTTATGTTAGAATAGTTAGATTCTTCGTTAAAGAGATTTATTACAGGAATGTTGTTGAAACATTAAAGATGAATTTCGTAGCGTGTAGTTTAAATTAAACCACTATACTTTTTGTGGACGTTTCATCAACTATACCAGTTGACTTTCTCAACACTCATGTATATAGGAATGACTATCTTCTATCGTTCCAAGTGGTTATACCATATAGTAATTCATGTTTACCATGCTGATAAAACACACGTTAAGCCAAATATTGGTCAATGTACATAAAACTTGTAAAACGGTTAGTATAAAGGCCCCACAATATGTTAAGGCTCTGTCAGACATCACCGCATATATAGAGAAAAACGTACGAATAACGTACAAAAGTTTCACATATTGAACGTGTGCTAAACGGACCACCACCCAATAAATAACGAATTAAACGTATACATAACAGACAGACTGTCCCAGCTAACAATTTAACGTTCTGCTAACGTTAGCTGAATGTTAGTATTTGTTACCGAAAACGTTTGTGAACGTTTTCAAATAACCTTCGGATGAAATTAAAATGTAGATCATTTTTGAAGTTCGTTGAACGTTTGCACTTAACGTTAGCTTAAAGTTGTAAAGACGTTATGTGAACGTTATTTAAAACCATTATATTTATTGCTTTTACATTATTAATTAATTAAATTTAAGGAAAAAAGAACACAATTTCAACTTACTAGTATTTTACTGAGGGAATTCCTAGAATGGTTTTCTATTAACACTTAATGACGTTTACACATATGAAAGCACACATATGTGGAGCACTGTGGCGCAGTGGTTAGAGCATTGGACTCATAATCGAGAGGTTGTGGGTTCAAGCCCCGGCCCGGCCACTGCAGTGTTGAGTCCTTGAGCAAGATTCTTTGTCCACATTGTTCCTCCCCACCCAGGTGACAGAAATGGGTACCAGTATGTAAAAAGTACAAAAGGTAAATCAGACTCGTTTGTGCGGGAAGAGTGGCGTACCCCCACAGACATGCACAGAAGTAGAGTCTGGCCTAGGTCGTTAGCATACAAGCTTCGGTTTACCTTTGGACCTATCTGACATCGAACCTGGGATCTTTGGATTAAGAGTCTTATGACTTACCAATGTTGCTACTGAGTCATCCTTGTTTCACAAAGAGCTGAACTTCAATTTATATGGGTTTATGTAGGCCTAAATGTTTTACTACACTCTTAGAAGGCCGGTATCAAATAAACGAGTAGTTTTCGGGATCATTTTATTTTGATCCTTTAAGGATCACTTTTGATCCAACGTGGATCGTTTTGATACTTTTTCGGATCAAAATATACAAATGGATCAAATTCACCAGGATCATTTTTGATCCTTTTTTAGGATCATTTTATTTTGATCATCAAAGTTTTGATCCGTATTTCTGGTTTACTTTGATACGGAAAGGATGAGCTCATATTTGATACCGCGTTTGGATCCAACGTAATCTTTTGTTTCATATTTGAGTACACCCATATCCACTACATAGCCGGGAATGTATACAATGGTATACAAATACGATAATTTCATCACACTTGATAACTGCCTGTTCCGTGGGCGAGTGGTTAGAGCGTTGGTCATTATAATTGGTAATTATACATGGTGCACATGCGGCGTGGGTTCAAACCCTGCTAGGGTCACTTCAGTGAGATGTTTTTAGGCAGATCTTTTTTATAAGAAATATTTGATCCTTTTTTCGGATCAAGAATTTTGATCCTTATTTTTGGATCACTTTGATCCTTAAAGGGTAAGCTCATATTTGATACCTAAAAAGGATCAAAATTGATCCTTTTTGTCTCATATTTGATCCTTCCTTTCTAAGAGTGTAGAGACCCATCATAGTATTATATAAAACCACCAAATGAATACATTTAACCAGATAAACATCAATAGTCATGAATTTGGCTTCTTTCAGTTAAACTCTGATCACTTATACATAGCGCCAAAATGTTAAGGCTTAAAACGTTTATAAACGTTTTAAGGCGGTTTAAGGACGTTTGCCTAAAGAAATAATAAAAAAAATGAAAGAGAAAATTAAAATAAACAACAACATTAAATAAATAAATAGGCCCGAAATGAATAAATAAATTAATAAATAGATGAATTATTAAATAAAAATAAATAACAAAAATAATCATTCTTGTAATAAATTTAGATAAATTAACAACAAGATTTACTTGTAGATAATTGATTATTTTTATTTTTATAACATTTTAGCTTTTTAAACATTTTTTAAAAAATATTATGAGCACACCTTGTAACGTAACATAGATTTTGTCGTGAACGTTCATAGAATTTTGGTACAACTTTTCTAGAACATTTCACCGGAAGATCCTGTTTGAACGTTTATTTGATGTTAGTAAAACGTTTTAAAAACAAAAATCTTGTAAAGAGTTTTAGTCAATCTGACGTTCCGTAAACGTATAATATGAATGTTTTGTACACGTTTACTGTGAACGTTTATGTAACGTTAGGTAAAGGTTATCAAAAAAGATTTAAAACGTCAAATTTTAACGTTATTGGAACGTTTATGAGACGTTCAGGAAATGTTTATAAAACGTTATACTGACGTTACATTTGAACGTTATGTGAAACGTTGTTACAATGTTTTATGACGGTTATCAATATTGTTCAAATATTCATCAAGTTAATAAACGTTACTAGAATGTTATTTGAACGTTCAGAATGGACCTAACCAAATTATAACCAAACCATAACGTTAGTTTAACGTTATGTGTTTGCTGGGGTATGGATAACGCAATGAACGTAATTGTATCGAACGCATGACGAACAAAAATGCATAAAACAGAACAATAGTGGGATAAAGTACGTTAGGCGTACGTTTTGCTCTATACGGTGATGTGTGACAGAGCCTTTATATAGAAGTCAACTATTCGAGCCAATAAATCTGATATCGAACCATTTGAAACTTTTAACTGTTACTGTTGAACTTGAAGATACTTAAAAGGTAGTCTTCGCTTTTTCTTACAAGCCACTTGATCTGACCTGCACTTGTAGGTGACACGCCACATCTATTAGCTTCTCGTTGACCTACTGTACAAAATGGCATCCTAAAACACCGAAAACAGTATAGTACCAGAATTCCCTACACGTTGTAGGAAAGCCTTAACATTTTACCAAAGCACTGTAGAGATCAAAATGGCATTGCAGAAACTATAAATAAACCTAAATTTATCATATGTTTGAGGGTTCAATTTTTCTTATTTTAGAAACACCAAATCGCGAACGTCAGGTTATTTAGTTCTGTGGTCCCTGTTGGACCGCTATATGTTGCCTTCGACACGATAAGCAAAAATACAGAAACAACTAAGCCCCCGAAGACAATAGTTACTAAAAAAATAGTTTGTACAAAATTATATGGTTATTTGTGTGATAGGACTAAAACAAAACACATCGAATTAAATTCTTATATATTTTTTTCGGGCTGAAAAGTGGTGCGGTCAAATCCCACACGGCCTACACGGTTCCGATGCCCCTGAGTATGCTGTGTGACACTTTTCAGATCATAATTGTGTTTCTGCCAGGTGATTTTTCCGATATGTTATTTTTAAGAATGTACTCTATACAGCGCTGTAACATATTTTCATAGCGCATTATATAAGTTCGTATAATGATGATAATATTAATAATATACATGTCTATAGCATATTCCATGAATAAAAGAAAATAACTTTTTCAGGTGCTGCATATTATCTGGATATTTTGCAAGATTGATGTATAATTAATGCGTAAAAACATGATAAAAGCTTAGGAGCATGCAAGATGTGTTCAGAAGGCACTCGTTTCTTTAGCTACAAGATACGACAATTTTGATGACACAGTTTTGTTGGTAAGTGAATAATTGGATAATGAACACAAAAAGGGTAGCGTAACTTTTAAAACGAGCTTAAAGGGGCAATTCATGTCCCACTTTTCACCTACAAGGTCACCTCTATGAAAACTGAGTTTTTTAGCTTATAAGAATCCCCAACTGGTATATGTAACGATCCCAAAACCATTCTTTCAAATGTGCTTGCATTTTTTGAGAAATGTGTCATTTTCTAATTATTGTCGGGGACCGACAGTAATTACCACACAGTAACAAATGGGGGTTTTCAAAATGCTTAAAAGCTTGGAAACGAACGGACGGAATCAAGTGAAATTTTCAGTATATATGTTGTACTCTTCTTTTTATTTAGCTAGAAATGAGGTGAGGTTTTGTCACGTCAAAATCATGAATTGCACCTTAAGTTTAAAACTATTTTTCTGAGGTAGAGCGATACGCTTATTGAAATTCCAACTTACTACTTAAAAATCATGAAGATGGCAGCGAATCGCAGCAAATTTAATTTTCTCTTATATACTTAAACATGTATTCGGTTTCTTATATATTTTATTGTTTTTAACAGGCTATTTCTATCATTATTATGTTCTGAGCTGACCGATTTCCCAAAAAATCGGTCAGGGATATCGGACAGAAAACAAAATGTCGCATTTTGAACATAATAATGATAAAATTGGATGGATTTGTTCGCATGATACTCAAAGATATTGGTCTCGCTATGAGTTTTAGAAATATTGAGCTCGACGCTACGCGTCTCGCACGATATTTCGTAAAACTCATAGCTCGACCAATATCTTTTTGTATCATGCTCAATCCATCCAATTTTATATCAATACTGGCCAAAACATTGATTGCTCTAAAAGTTTTGCACCACATAATACATGAAAGTAGTATTTTGTTCGATCAAATGTATTTATGAACATATCATTTGCATTTCTGGGTGTCCAAATTGAAGAATTTGTGAGGCAATTTTGTGTCTGCTGATACACTGCGCGCAACTACTTTTCTCAGCAACAACGCATCCAATTGCTTTCAAATTTGCATTGTACCTTATATTTGGACATGATCTAAAAAAGCATAGAGAGAAATAATTCTCAAGGTCGTATTCTGGTGATTTTCATCCAAATTTTAGCGAAAAATTTGATTTATGGGGGAAATAGAGATCATTGAGCCCAGTTTCTAATTAAAAAGTAACTTTTTGGCTAAGGTATGTACCTAAATATCCAAAATGACCACCGTTTCCATGGCAAAAGGTTAGACATTTATACTTTGAAAATAGCACGAATAAATTTCCTTTGTCATAGTTATTAATAATATTATATGACCAAGTTTGTACTTTAAAAAATCATTCAAATCAATATGACCTAAATAAATGGGTAACCAATAAATAGGTACATATCTCGCTAAATATTAATATGTTCAGGGTTTGTCCATATGGTAGCAACAAAATTGATTAAAAATACCAAAATCGTGAACGGTTCATGTACAAAAATTTTGCAATCCTAATTGCTAGTCTTTTACACAATACAAATTCACCAATAATTTGCAATGTTGTAGAATACAATATGCTAAGGATCTCGTAACAAGGTATTTTAAGGCCAATTTTTTCGCAAACTGTTTCTTTTCTTTCGTTTTTTTAAATACTTTAAATCTCGAAAGGCTGATCCAAGGTCCGTTTGTACAAAAGAGAAGTTTAAGATTTTTGTCCGGGTTAAAGTTTGACCGGGTCTAAGTCTATATTATTACTACAAAAAAAATTACAGACAACAAAAAATATGACAATATTGGTTAAGGAAAATATATTTAGGTATAAAAACAAAACTTTCACTTAAACCTAAATTTTCAACCTCTTTTGTGCAAACAGTCCTAAGACTAGCCATATGTTATTTTGGCATACTAAAAGTACGGTAAATGTGTTAATATTGCCAAGTAAGGGGCCATGTTAAAAACAAATCATTTTTGACCAGTTTAACTTATTTTTGACAATATTAACAAAACATGATTAAAAGAAATAAATGAAACAATTTATCAGCGTTTCAATTATTTCATTTCTACTTCACAGAAGTACAATACACCCCAAACCGAAAATGAAGTATATGGTTGTTTGTTTCGTGTTGGTAGGACTTCTTGCGTTGGTGATGTCAGCATCCATGGTAAGTTGATTAAAAAAAAGTTTTAACGTCATTGTCAGTTCTTTTGAAAATTATTGCAGAGGAGGTCGACCAAGATTGTCTTAATTATGCTTTATAGACACAGCTATAGCATGTAAATTTATCTTCGGCGTTTCTAAGACGTTGTACTCGACGCCAGCAAGTAAAAATGATTTCAACCTTAGCGTCTCCGTTAGAGTCTAGGTAGACGCTTGAAGAGTAGATTGAATCAGTGGCGGCGGAAGGTTAAAATTTAGACGGCCAATTTTTTTTTAAATCAACAATTGTTTTCAGCAAAAATGACCGTAGGAAAAATTATGAAATGTTTATAATGCGCGCTTAGGGCGCGAAAAAAACCCTCAAATCGGCTAATTTCAGCTGAAAGTGGTTCTAGATTATGAAATTTACGCAAAGCTTAGCAAAGTTTGACTGACAATTGACATAATATATGAAAATTCGCGCAAAGCGCGTAAAAATGTTGGTTTTCATATTTGAATTTTCAAAAACGAAGGAAAATTCAATTTCTTAACGTTACTTTTTTCTTCTTCATTTCTTTTGAGGGGACCGTCCCCTCCACGTTAAATTTAGGAGAGGACATGTCTCCCGTCCCCCGTTCCCGCCGCATATAGATTGGATCCTCCATTCCCTGTCGTTGCACTTTAAGATTTTTTGAAATTATTATTCTGATAAAGTAAAACAACCTTTAAGGTGTTTATAAAAGAAAATTGACGTTTTTGGTGCTAAGCACGGTTGAATAATGAGGCGTTCTAATGTGCGAAGATGCCCTCGCAATACCAATACGCCGTGGAAGTAGTGACGTCTTATTTATGATAATTAGCCCAACGCGTGCGATCTGGTTCCAAACAAATGATCATGTCCCACTCTTGTATGAACCCAATAGAAATAGGGAAATTTTATTTCTAAGTGTCAAAATAGATGGCGCTATTCATAAAAAGTCACTTTTGCACGTAGAAGGGATATGTTGATGCTGGGAAGAGAAAAACTAAAGTTTTTCTCTTCCCAGGTTGATGTGTGCTACCAAAATTAGATATGCAAATGAAGCATATGACGTCAAGAAAATTGTATTTATCATTTTAGCCAAAATCTTTACAGATCAAAAAACATGATCGATAATCAGATATATTCAATAATTTGAAATTTAACTAGGCAAAAACGTAATAGTCACGTGCCAAGCCGGGAAATTCAATTCTTCTTCCCGCTGATTTTAGTGCAAAGAACCCGCTCACTACTCACAATAAATCACTATTTTTGTGAAAATAAAGAATAGTTGTAATTGATTAAATTCATGAATGTCAATATAAAACTCATATCTAACACATAATATAAAGTAGAAGTTATGAATTTTATCATATAAGCGAAACAAGAGAGATTTTTGGACTAAAAGTTTTTCGGAAAAAACCTGAACATTTTCACTCATAAATATCACATTTTCATCTCCGAGAATTCTCCTTTTTGACATCTGAATATACCTATGTGTACTCAAGAGCCTTGGGAATCCTACAGCCGTCTAAATGGTTGTACATTTATATGGAAGTATATTAATTAATTTTTTCAAAAAAAATGGTAAATCTGACATGATTCATGTTGGTTGTGAGCGATAAGTAACGGGACGGCCGTACCTATGCTCTACACAAGTTCAATGACAGGTCACTTGTCACACGTACAGGTCAATTAGATGCGAGAAATATTAATGAGATCGAATGTTTTTCACCGAGCGGCACGTGTTAAGAGCAAGCCAATGGCGAAAGCAGAAACACTTTTCGTCTACCGATTCATGTAATGGTATCAGAAAATAATTAATTTGAGCCTTTTTACATGTCCAATCTGCCATTTAGTAGCTGTAAAATTCAGATAAACTCTTGGGATAATTTAGTTATATTTTGGAAGTAAACAATGTAATTTTCGAGCTGCATTTGAATTTTAGACTTGGTGACAATGAGTGGAAAATTTCCGAGTTTTTTTAATAGACTTTCAAGGTCAAGAATTTATTTTTAAATCTGCTTGTTCTCATTAATCTGTTTTTGTCAGAACTTGTACTTAATACATGTGTTAGACAAATGTTTAATATCAATATTCCTCCGTATGAATTATTATGACTATCGTTAATTACGTGATAATTAGTGTATTCCTTTATCTAGGTAAATTTGCTTTTCTCATTATTTATTTTTGAAACCTATCCAGTCCCTTACTTTGACCTTCCCTGGTTGGCGCATGACTTTTGCGTTATTGCTTTGTTAATTTGAAATATGTGTTGCGCCCTCATTTTTGCACAAATCGGAATTTCATGCGGTATTGGACACGATATATAGCATCCACTAGATTGAGGGACGAGAGATTTCTAAAACGCAAATTCAGGGTACGATTTACGTGTATCTCTATTGGGTCACGTGACTCACGTATTGAAGGAAATAATAATATTTTTACCTTTCTTCAAAAAATTACAAAAGTGTTCTTATAGTAATTAACATAATAATGTTATTCTAAATCCGCTGGGGTTCACCCGTGAACCCCACTTTTTATATATGTTATCGTATTTTGTTAGCGTTTACGAAAATAATTTTAGTGACCAACCCGGAAGTCGAATTTTTTCACGAATTAGCCAACGGTTACGCCAGAGGCTGTATAGGGCATGACGCAGCCGGGGATTGGCTACGATATCGTCCGGCAACCAGTAAGAGTTGCCACGACCTGCACCGCCTGCGGAATTTATAAAAAGTACCAATAAATGAGCTCAAAAGTAACAAAATTTCAACTAAAATGAAATTAAATTTTGAGAATGGGTTCGAAACTTTATTATGCAACACATTCTTGTTATTTGTACTTGCTTTACAATGACACTTTTATCTTAACACATTACCATAATTTATGCTTATCTTTGCTTCATTTGGATTCAAGAGTAATAAAAATAAAATGGAAATTATTCCAGCCAACATTCAGATACGAGAAATACGGCTTAGTTTATTTTTTATGCATAGAAAATCGGCACAGACCGTCGTTTCAACGATGCTCATGAACATTCATGAATTTGAGACACAAATTTAAAAAGGCCCATAAACTCATCCAAATAGATCATTATTCAAAACAATGTTGCCTTTAGATGAATAAATGTTGTAAAAACATCCTGAAATCCAAAATAATTGAAATTTTGCGAAATATAAGTGAACATTTATGTAATTTCTTCAGTGATTTTTTTCATTGAGAGAGGTCAAATTTGGTCTTTACGTTTTGCCAAAAATCTTCGGTTCTGGACTTAATATATTTAAGCCATTTGGTCAATAGAAAGCGACAGCACTTCTTTAACAG
>JXSR01S000595.1:20533-34627 GCA_000969725.1 Ophiothrix spiculata | reverse complement strand
GATTAACTAATTATTTAATTGAGGCTTAATTATTGAGATGTTTGATTGCTACAGTAGAGGGAAATGTTTCTAAATAAATTGTTTTGTAATAGGGTTATTTCCAATTTAGTAGAAATAGGCAATTGATTATCAGATGATGGGAATGTCCATAATTAGATCATTAATAGGTTATCTTTAACTACTTTGGGAATTTCAAATTGTCGTAAAAGGTATTTGTATATTCACTCACATATTGTATTGAACTGTGGGAAATTCCAAGTGTGCTAAAAGCTGCACACGACAACACAGGGAAATTTTTTATGCAAATGTGAAAACGATTGTCCGGGCTGGTTGATGATGAGCAGAAGTGAATTTTGACTCTTTTGGTGTTGGATGAGGAATTCAATTTTGTTTGATGGAGTAATTCTGATGAATAGAGAAAAGACTTTGTCTTTGGAGTAAGCAATATATTGGAGATCAATTTGTAGTTAGCGATATTATAAATAAAAGAATCTTTTTGGTACATCTTTGAAACATATTTCTCCAGCTATTAAGGGTCCTGTGCCAATGACTTGTCATACTTCCTTAGCTGGAACACTGCCTCTGGCTAAAAATATGTACATTTGGCTTGCGGTACGTGTGACTGAACCCATACATCCGCTGTATTTTTTTCTTTTTGAATCGTATCTCCATGACACAGCAAAAACATTCAATAAACTTTCTGATAAAATTACAAAAACATTAAAAATAATTAATTTACACAACGAGGAGTACAACCTGAACAACATTCCCTCCGTATCTTAAATGCATTTTTAAGGGAAAAAAATTGGCAATCATAATTGGGCTCGTGTTCCTAATTGTGTTATAAAAATGATATAAAATTGTACTTGAAACGTGTTTTATCAACAGAAGACATTGAGTTAATGGTAAACGTATTTTATTAGATTTTCTTTGAAATGAGGCGGCATTGCAAAATTACATTTTTCCCTAACATAGGTATGGTCATCTCAAACATAATAAAATATGCAAATTTAATTCAATCTTGATAATAAATAAAGTCAACTTCAAGGTCAAATGTGACACTATGATTGGGATATTGACATGGAAATGCTTTTTAGTAATTTGAAAGCATTTCCAGAGATTTGTATGCAGTTACATTTTACAGGAGGGAGCTAATGAAGTTTTTTTTTTCTTGTACTGGCGTATTCAATTCGAATGACGTACTTTCAGCCAGAATTCTGCTGAAATGTCGCCTATCTTTTTTTTTTATTCATGAAAAATTACAGGAAAGGCCGTGTTTAACATGCGTATGAATATTCATGAGTTCGGATACCCAAGTTTAAAATAACGTGTAAACTAGCCATAGTAGCATAGAATCTCAAACCAAATTTGCACTTACAAGAATAAATCATTATGAAAACATTTTGAAAGTTAAAAAAAAAATGAAATATAAGTGACTTTTCGTGTGATTTTGCAAGTGTTTATTTTCTTTTAGTGTGGTCAAATTAGGTCTTTGCGTTTACCTTAAATCTACAGTTCTGGACTTGATATTTTTTAGCCAATTGGTCAAAAAAGAGCGACAACACTTCTTTAACAGATTTACTAAAAAGTTGCGGTAATTTTGGGTAAAACCTTGCCTTGCGTAGGAGAATTTGACGCTTGGTCCAATGAAGTCGAATAAAACATCAAATTTCTACGCAAAACATTATATAACCCCGGAAGTGATCAATTAAGCGGCACTTGTCTATTATTACGTACATATAGTTAAAACACCCCCTCCATGACAGCGTCATCTCGATAACCTAGTGGCTAAGCTACTCGCTTTTGGTGCGAGAGGTCCCGGCAGTTTCAAATCACATCGGCGCCTTATTTTTGTTCATTTGAAAACAAAGTTGTTGTTTTTCCATCGTATTAGATTGATATTCCTTTAAGAAACTACTTTTACAAAAGAATTTATTTAGATAAGCATGATAAACTCAATTTCCTATAGCCCGTAAATAATATGCACAGTGGATGCACAAATACCAGTCAAGCTCATGAGCTGCTATACGTGCATCATATGGTATTTTCTTGATAATGTGATCAACGACATCTTGCCCTTTTCATACGTCTAATTGTACTGAATTTTCCTTCGTTTTATTAACTGATTTTAAACGTCTTAAAGGAAAGAAATATTTTTCAAATTTCTTGAATGTGAGGTCTGTTACATAAACTTGCAGTTTGTATTAGCCAATTTACATAAAAGTTAGTAAAACAAGCTGCGCGTAAGTAGATGTGACCTCATGATTTTAAAACCTGAACATTTAAAATTTTGTTTTAAATGTAATAAAAAGATTGTTTTATTCCTAACAGTCAAATAAAGGCATGTTTAATGGAAGAACTCTAAATATTTGCATCCGTATCGCATTAAGGCATTAAGCCCCTTGTAATTAAAGGGGTTCGAAGTCCGAACTACCCGACAGGTCACTTCAAAAATAAAATATCGCGACCAAGTTTTTAAATATTGATCGCCAGATCGAAAAATTAAATTGCTCATTAAAAGCTCATTTGCATATGATCTAATAACGGGCTGCTTTACAAAGGCGCCAGTATACGCTGTAGAGGTAGTGACGTAATAATTTATGCAAATCACCAAATACGCGCGATCTGGTTCCAAATAAACGTGGTGGCCATTTTTACCACACGTTAAGTATATGGGGTGTAATGTCTATTTTGGTTTTAGTACTTCTGAATCCAATTAAAAGAATACAGTGTGTATTGATTAGTACTCAATTTTGTGATTTTTTTACACAAAATCTAGAAATGTCAGCATTACTTTATTTATTGTTACAAAAGACCAATTCAATAGCTTTCATTAGAAAAAAGAAGTTTGAAAATTGATGCACGCAATCGGATTTTACATCACTCTGAAAAAAATATGTATTTTTACAAACTCGTCACGGGTAATAATTAGGTTATGCCAAGGCGCGATATCCAATTTGTAAGTATTTAGCATGTGCTCACTCATGTGGAATAGACCAAGATATTTGATGTAAAATTGCTTCTTACACAGCATCAAAGCCACAAAGTATCAGAAAACAAGCACAGAATTAATGTTGTGCTGTGTATTTTTTGCTAGACAATTTTCAAAATGAATCAATTTCCATATAAGTGCATGGTAAATTGTAAATTTGCCACTTCAGAAAGTTATCATTAAATGGCACATTAAACGACAATCTGAAGCATGCAAAAGGCATCACCCACAAAGATCACAAATATCAATAAATATTTTAATAGATTAAGCATTTCTGCAAGTAATTTAATGCCATGAACTCATTTTGTGAACAAAAATTTATAAAGAGACATCTTTATCTAAATAAAGACAGCAATATTTTTAAAGACAGGTAACAATTTCCGTTTAAGATAATAAAGGGCGAGTAAGTTCTTTCTTCATGTCATGAGAAGTCATAACAAGACTTTCAACATCAGCTTTTGCCAAATTTTGTAAGTAAAATTATATTTTTAGGCAGAAAATATAAAATAAAAGCTCATGCAGATGGATTTATTGATTTCTGTCTTCATTGAAATGGAAATGTAACAAATCAAATCTGTGGCGAGTTTTTAAAACTGGTGCCTTTACATAATTCCCCCGTTCTAGGAAACGAAATGACAAAATGTTCTCATTTTATTAACAAATTGAAGACCAAGAATTGTACTATCAATTAGGATAATTTTGAATTTCAAAATGGAACGGAAAGGTTTTTTATTATTATTTATTTATTCGGAGTACTAATCATTTTGATACACTCTGTAAGCAGAGATTACGTTAATGTGTTATAACAAAAAAAAGTCAAATAAATAGCCCAGGAAGTCATTTCTGTTATAATTTGTTTTTCAGTTCGTGTACAAAAAGGGAGTGGCAAGATGATCTGATTTTTGTACGTACGCCTATTGTGTTTATACGTGTGATCAGTGTACTCTGGACATAATAATTTATTTGGACCGCACTTGTTGGGCTAGTTAACATAAATATGACGTAACTACTTCCGCAGCGTATAGAGCTCTAAGGCTTTGTATCCATTGACTGTACCCATATTCCATGTGCCCTTGTCTCGTTTTCCATTGTTTGTAATTGTGCGGCGCAACACAGACAAAAAACTTCGTTCTGCTTAGTGATCATATCAGTGTCCTATTATATGTACGGCAGATGATTCCTATGATTTGGCAGCACCAACAATCAATATGTTTATACTTTGTGAGCACCAGGTAATAGGAATATCTGCCGTAAACAGGCAGACCGAGATTTATTGTTTGTGTTGCGCCGCGCAATTACAAACAATGGAAAACGAGACAAGGGCACACGTCATATAGGTACAGCCAATGGATACGAGACCTAACGATGCACACTAGTACATGAGACCTGGGGTCGATTTCACTAACATTACGATGCGTCGTAGCTAACGAAGGGTTCAGCTCGTAACTACAACTAGACTTCACAAAGACGTGAAAACCCTTCGTAAGTGTTCACCTCATCGTTCTCGTTGTCACGAAGCGAAGCAGTAACTGGAAAACTTGCATATGTTGGCACTCTACGGTAGCTTACTCCGTAGTTTTAACGATATAATGTAATATTTAAATGCGTAAGTTAATTAAAAGGATCAAGATCAAAAGACACATACATTGCAAGATAAACAGAAGTTGCTGTTTTCAGTAATAATAATACGCGATAAAAATAACATGACCTAAATTGCATCTTTCTCTTATTCTTACATATAGGGTGAAATTAAAAAGATCAAGCAGACGTAGTAATAGTTATCATATTCAAGCTGCTGTAATCAAGAGCGACATATTCAGTCAGACGGAAATGGGTTTACCCGCTGATAAACCGGTCTACAAAAATGCAATTAAGATCGTATAACCAGTGCATAACTTATTCAATGTCTAGGAAAGTATATTATGTCCTCCTTTTCTATTGCTGACCCACTTCAGGCAAAGTAGTTACCGATCATTGAATATACAAAATTGTTTTTATTATAAATCACACCTAGTAATAGATACTGTTGATCAAAGAATATGGTTTAATGGAGATTTAAGTCAGATAGTCTGTTAACACCATGTAAAGAAACGAGGTGCCGGGTGAACTATGTATTAGTAAGTATTACACTGGTAAAACAGAAGAAGCACGTTTAGTTTTCTAGCACACACAATTTCAAATAGCTTTTTTCATTATAATTTCGGTACTGAAAGCTAAAGTTAACAAACATCCAATTTTAGCAAAGGTTTGCCTCAATGAAGAATTATTAAAAAAGGCTTTACAAATATTACATTATGCAAATTTTGCTGCATTTGTTTACTTTTATCCCGTTTCGATTCATTTTCGAAAACAAATGTATCAGTCAGAGTTTTACGGTTGAAGATATGTAATTTTGAAGGTCAAATTCCGTAAAAACAATTCAACTGTTATAAAGTAAATTTTACGGCACGTTTCCGTAGTTTGACGTCGTCGCAGATTTTTTTACGGGAATATCTCGTTTCAATAGTTTTCATATAATTTCATATAATTCTTATTATGGAAATTGATTAAAAATCATAAATGCAGTTCTCTTCATCTTTCCTTATAACAAATCATCACAATTCGTCAATATTTACGTTAACGGTGAATCTAATCAATTTGTTGATCGACAAGTATTTAAAATTCCCCAGTTACTTACCACAAGAAAGCTTGGCTTAATCGTTTAACAGTCTTTACCGGTACACACAGCCGTAACATTTGTTTGTTACGGTATACCGTAACATAATACACTCTTTTACACATTAATATATTAACACTTTTTAGTACCATATTGACGCGAAATGCAACGCAAGACGCAAGATTTGTTAGAGATTGATACAGTGCCTTCTAATCAAGCACTCGAGCGTCGTAAACCAAAATCAATGCCTGGCTTCAAAGGTTGTGCTCATCAAAACAATGGTCGAAGTGGTCGGAATTTCACGTAAAATTAGACCACTTTTAGAGTAAATTTACCATGGAAAAAATCATTGCACAAAGATGCTTCATAATGTGATTTGCATATACAGTGTGTCCAAGAATGAAGTTATCAAGATTTCAACGCCACACAATTCAAAAACCAAATTATTTCAGACAATGAAACTTAGTGACAATCATGCCTGATGTCTTGCTTTGCTGTGGTGCAAAAATGAAGAAAATCCATGCATAAGTTTTCTGGACGTGAGTGTTTGAAGCTCAACAGGGGTTTGGACACCTTTCCCAGTTTGGGTAGGTTGTAACGAATTGTAGCATAACCATGAAACGAAGAACGCCATTGTTGCAGACATAATCATAATAATATTTGTTCAATTACAAGTGTCTTAGTTTTCAAGATTATTTTAACCTAAATCTGGTCCTTTTCATATATAAAAACCATTTAATATATTTTATTAGGTAATCGTTCAGGAAAAATATTTAGCGGGCCATTTGAAAGCACACTAAAGTGCCTGTATACCCTGGTAGTAGTGGTTGTAGGAATATTGTAATTCAAAGCAAACATAACACCTCATTTTTCAATGGAGAAAAAAGTATCACGATTGACCATTACCTGGAAAGTGTAGGTATCATTGAAACAATGGAAAGATTTATTTATCATTTCCAGGAGCCATATATTCTCATTGCACGAGTAGCACAGCTTAAAAATGTCACAAAATATTTAGCTTATGGTATCAGATAACAGACGGAACTGTAAAAAAGAAGTGTTTGGACGCCAAGGTAAAACGGCCGAGATAACATTCAGCTGAACCTTTACTAAAATTCCAAGGTATCATCAAGGAGAAGAAACATGCGAAACAAAACAGAAATGTTGGTAAAGATGACATCCTTGCCGCATACTTCCGCTGCGAATTATCACTTGATTTTTACGACCTCTCCAAACTGGGAAAAGTGTCCAAATTGCTCTGGAGCTTCAAACGTTCACTTCTAGAGAAGTAGAAGATGGATTTTCTTCATTGTTGCACCAAAGCAAGTGAAGACATCAAGCATGATTGTCACTAACTTTCATTGTCTAGGATAATTTAGTTTTTGAATTATGTGGCATTGAAATCTTGATAACTTCATTCTGGGACACACTGTATATACTTAGTTAATTACCGGGTCCGGTTTTTTTTCAGGGTCGGGCTGTTTTTTGAAAATTGGAAGTTCCCCAAGATGAGAAAAAATGGCGATTGAATTGTTACTGTATTCCGTAACATTCGTCAACATGGTCAATGCATTTGATAATGTTACGGTCCAATGTAACATTTAGTGTTTGATACGCATTACCTGACCTCACGTGACCTTAAGCATGGGACGTTGCCAGCGACAGGGTATGCAAATGTTACGGTGAACCGTAACAAACAAATGTTACGGCTGTGTGTACCGGGAAAGACTATTTAGCGTGCTGTACAAGGTATAAAGGGATCTGCTTGTAAACGATACGGAGTGTTCCACGATCGAATCACGCTCAGTTGTTGAACCCCCCCCCCCCCATATTTTTGGAACGGAACCCCCTTTGAACTTGGTTTTAATAGATAAGTATGGTCATTCTTATCTAACGATACAAAGATCATCAAAATTGGCCAAGGGGTTACATAATCATAACGTCATAAAGTACTTTCGAATCGGAAAATCAGGCAATAAATGGCTACCAAAATCAAAATTTTGCTATGAAATATTGGATTTTAATCGTTTTTCTGCTGATAAAGAAGGGAATTAATGATTGTACATTTCTTGTAAGTTCTTATAGCATGCATACATCTTTCAAAATGGTGACTTAAAAATGTCCGGGATTTCATCACCCCCGTATACACCATGACTTTGAAGGCCTAGGCTACCCTAAATCCACTTTAGTTGGTACTACCCTAAATTTTCATCAAAATGACCGCAAATGCCTGGGGTTGGATTTTTTTTGCGTTTTTATGTAGCGGGAAAAACTTGTCAAAGTCCCCTCCCTTCAGAGGACAAGGGTTAATTTACTGTAAAAATTACGGATAAAACAATTGGTGATAGAGTTGCCAGGTATTTTCCCGTAACATCAAACTATAATGGTTCTCTTATCTTTATCATGTCGATCATTATACCAATTGCCATACCGGTTGATTTGAAGAAGTCCATTTGAGAAGTAAGTATTAAGCAGGGTCCAACTAAGATCTAGGGTCTCAAAGTCCCCTGAAATATAAAAGATAAATATTCGGTAACAACCCGGAAGACCGAAAATGAAATAAGGTTCGCCAATCCGAAAGCGTATATCCCTATACCTGGGGGTTCGTTAGTCCGAAATTGAAAAAGGACCGTCAGTCAGAAAATAGGGTTCACTAGTCCGAAATTGAAAAAAGGTTCGCTAGTCCGAAAATGAAATAAGGTCCGCTAGTCCGAAATTTTAAAAGGTCTGCTAATCCTAAGGTTTGCCAGTCCGAAAGTGATAAAAGGTTTGCTAGTTCGGAAATGAAACAAGGTTCCCTAGTCCTAAATGAAATAAGGTTCCCTAGTCCTATAATGAAATAAGGTTCGCTAGTCCAAAAATGAAAAAGGGTTCACTAGTCCGAAAATGAAATAAGGTTCGCTAGTCCGAAAAAATCCGTGTTTGATCAACAAAACTAGTGGACCCTAGTTTTTATTTTTTGACTGGCGAAAATCATTTCATTTTCGGACTAGCGAACCATATTTCATTTTTGGACTGGCGAACCTATGAGCCAAACATACTTCTTATAGCTCCAGAAGCTATATTCAAAAAAAACTATATGGTCATTTAGACTTTTACTCTTTGCTTTTAAGCCATTGAATTTGAGAAAGAGTGTTGATGATGATTCTCAAATGACTTTATATGCTATAACACTAATGCAGGTCAAACAATCAGTTAAGTATGAAATTAGCAAATGCATAAAATGGATGTCTTGAGGCTTTATAACATGGTAAAAAAGACCATTAAATTAAAAAAAATGGAACATCACTGCTAAAGAAACCGTGATGGTGCAATGGTGGTTGGTGTGCAAAAAAAAAAAAAAAAAAGAGGTCGAAAGACATGTTATGAATATTTTTAACATCAAGATGGTTTGAAAATATACTTATCTTGTCTTCTTATGTAAAAATTGTTAACATTTATTTCAAGTAAGTGTCTTCAATATACAGCCGAATGTCAAATCAAGACATCACAACCTGACATGTCGCCATGTAATTGGACATAAGTCATTAACTGGTCATAATTTTTGTTTCACACAAAAACATTGGTAAAACCATGCCAATTTGTATTCAATGTATTGTAACTCTAAATATGTCCACTCAAAACCCACAAAGTTACATATTGCTGGAAAGCTTATTTTCCGAGGATTTTATTTTTACCTAAATAAGCCTAATTTTGAGGAATGGGTAAGAATAATACAGGGTGCAAAATAAAATAAAAGTGCATTTTGGTCAACCAACTTGGCACAATGAGATTTTGTTGGGGAAATGTGTATCCGGATGACATAAACATTACTTGATGAATGTAGTGATGGCCTTCCATAAAATAATATATTTGGTGACCAATTTCATTGTGGTCAAAATACTGAGGATGGTCAAAATCTATGAAACGACTCATTAATTTTCGGGGGCAGAACAGAACATTTGAACTAGCTAATTGTATTATGATTTTATACAATTAGCCTGTTCAAGTTTGTCGTAAGTTTTCTCATTAAAGGACAAAGGATTTTGTTAACTAAATCGTAAATGACAAAACAAATATCGAATTAATTTTACCGCACAAAAGAGGCCTGTTAATCAAAGTATAGGATAGACTATTGTCTTCGACGAAAAGCATAACGCCTAGAGTTTTTTAGTTGTACCTTTTATCGTGTAAACACAAAAGGATTGTTAAGGATTGCAATTTCTCAAGTGGGGATTATCTATACTTATTGACTCCAGTGAATAGAATAAGTAATGGGTTAACAAAAAATTTCACTACGGATTACAAAATGTATTGTTATGCACGGACAGAACATTTGAACTA
This sequence comes from Ophiothrix spiculata, assembly GCA_000969725.1. Lineage (NCBI taxonomy): Eukaryota > Metazoa > Echinodermata > Ophiuroidea > Amphilepidida > Ophiotrichidae > Ophiothrix > Ophiothrix spiculata. Next base: position 24,656 of record JXSR01S000595.1, on the reverse strand, counting down.
GCTAAATGTCATATTGTCAGAGCAAGGAAATGTCCAAAATTGATTTCATGATGTAGCACTATGGTTTACTTTATTTGAGATCATAATATCACACCTCAGCCATAAATATCAGCAAATCATAGCCTGGAATTATGATTAATACAATCCCATCATTTATAGCCAGTTTTGAATATGTTGTCGCACCCCATTACCCGGTGTAATATTATATCTAATGATGCGAAATAGAGTCACTTTACTCTATTGACTCTTTGCAGCTGAGGCTAACGGAAGCTAGCACGACGTTAAAATCATTGCACTTAAAAGTCCGTGTTAGAGAATAAGCGTCAACCTTGGTGAATATAATTTCAAGTCTGTAGCTCATGGCCCGAAGTTTTCCGTATTTTCACGATAAGAACACATGGAATCTAATCGAAAATAAACGAACCGACATGCATTTGAAGAGGTAAAATTCTCAGAATTTCCTTAGTGCAACATAATTTAAAGGGCTTGAATTGAAAACAGATATAATGTTCTTCCGAGAATATATGAATAAAAAATGTTGCACAGACTAAATTTTTACAGACCTTGAACTTGTACATCATCCTGGCAAAAATATTGTTGAATAAATCTTGCTAACAGGGTAAAAATCCCGAAAATGTCACTTTTATGACCCAAAATGGACATTCTATGACCATATTTGGGCATAAAAGGGCATAATACCCAAATATGGTATTTTTTTTAGAAAACATGACCTGATGTTGAAATTTGGTATTTATAAAGTACATCATAGCCTAATTAAGAATTGGAAAAAAAATGCAAACGTTTGGAAGGTGGGTGGTTCCTAAGTTGAAATTTGATGAGTTCCCCTGCAAAACGGCTTACATCCATTTTCAGCAAAACATCAATAGTCAATTAATAAGAAACTATTTGATGAATTATCTAAATTACACCTTATTTTTAAATTCATATTCGTACAGAATAACTAAAATCATTATCAGGAATTTTGCTACACATTTTGATGCCCTAGCAGTTTTTTGCCTTTTTCTCAGAAAGTGTAAAATGGATACAAGCCGTTTTGCAAGGCAACTCTATTAAGTGTGAAACTAAACCTCGCGTTTTGAAGGTCAATTATGCCGGAAAGTGCAATTATTCACGAGTAATTGATCGCGTTTGCTCTACACTATTGTAATCAGTAATTTTAAAATCTATTTGGGAAAATTTTTACTGCCAGATTTTGAGTGAACTGCCTTGTATTTCGATCTCTAAATGAAGATTGTAGAAAGAAAGTATGGCATATTGTATATCATTCGAAAGCTGAGATTATAGAGAATTAATATATGTCATAAAAATCAATTGTGAAAATCGCGACTTTCCCCTCATTTTACAAGAGCATCGCTCAAATGTGAAGTAAAAGACCACTTTCTCTTCCTCTGTCAGTCCTCTTGAAACCATATCCCGTTTATGTATAGTGCTTTGAGCTACGTTTTGTTTCTAGTTTCTTTGCCGGCACATAGTTCTGCCTTAAAGTGCGCCATCATTACATTCTACGCATTCTTTGACAGTAAAATCGAAAAGATTCACGACAAACTTAGAAATATGAATGTTCCCGCAGTAACAGTTAACGTTGCTGATTCATGTACCTCCACCTTTAGTTCGTTTGAGGAAGTAGACGAGGAATTTGTACGTAAGACAATTATGAAATCTGCCAAAACTTCATGCGCTTTGGATCCAATGCCAACAAGCATTCTTACCCAGCCTGAGATTCTTGATACTGTTCTACCTGTCATCACAAGAATAGTAAACGCCTCGTTGCTTCAAGCTGTCGTTCCATCAAACCTTAAGCGGGCTCTTATTCCGTTGATTAGGAAGTGAATTCAGATCCTGATGTTTTGCAGAACTTTCCAATTTACCGTTCTTGTTTAAGGTCATTGAACGTATTGCCAGTAGTCAAATCCAAAGCTATGTTAGCGAGAACAATTTAGATGGTAAATGACAGTCGGCATATCGTAAGCAACATAGTACGGAAACTGCACTCGCAAGACTGACAAACGACATTCTCAGAGCTGTTGATTTTCATCAGAACGTCATTGTTGTACTGCTTGATCTCACAGCAGCGTTTGATACGCTAGATCATAAAGGCCTTCTTCGTCGTCTCCAAAACCGATTTGGCATAACGGGATCTGCATTTCGCTGGATGGATTCATACTTCCATGAACGTCGACAATGTGTCATGATCGATGGTATTTGCTCTGACTGGAAACATGTTTGCCAGGGGGCCCCTCAGGGGTCTGTGCTCGGACCATTGGCATTTTCTTTCTATTCTGTACCTGTACATCATAAATGCGCATGGTTTACAGTGCATGGTGTACGCCGATGATACCCAGGTCTAGTGTTGCTTCGACAACCCAGACAAAGGCATCAATGTGTCTCGCGTTAAAAATTGTTTTTTTGACATTCGCAGTTGGATGATTAATAACGATCTCATTTTTTAACGACTCCAAGACTGAGTTCCTCCATCTAACTTCGCGCTTTTGTTCGTCGTCTGTAATCCCCAATCTTCGTGTGGAGGAAGTCGCTGTCAAGCCTTCATCTTCAGCGCGAAACTTGGGTGCTATCGTTGACCAGTATGTCACGATGAGCGAGCATGTCAGTAACATTTGCAGAGGTGCATCATTTGCCTTATACAACATCGGTAAGCTTAGACCTTACCTTGATGACAACTCTACTGAGACGCTTGTTCATGCTTTTGTTACTGCCAGGTTAGATTCATGCAACAGCTTATTGTACGGTCTGCCAAAGAACATCATTGATAGGCTTCAGAGAGTACAGAACTCTACGGCACGACTAGTGACTAGAGTTCGCGGTTATCAGCACATGAAACCAGTCCTCCGCACATTACACTGGCTTCCTATCAGAAAGAGAATCTTGTTCAAGATTCTTCTCCTGGTCTTCAAAGCAATCCATAGCTGAGCTCCTCAATACATCAAGGACTTAATAACCATTCGCAAGCCAGCAAAATGTCTTAGATCGACAGCTGGAGACAGCCCGTTGTTGTAGGCTCCTCGCGTCAAAGACACTAGAACTGATACTTATGGAAGTCGCGCCTTCTCAGTTGCAGCGCCGCTGGAATGGAATAAACTGCCGAGATCTATGCGATCTATTAAGTCTATCAGCGCTTTCAAACGTGATTTCAAGACACATCTCTTTGACTTGGAATTAACATAACTGTACTATTGCTGGCCATTGTATTTTTATTCCATGGATTTTATCTTTATCTACATGCTGGACATGCTGTCATTAATTTTTAATGTAAAATTATGTTTTACTCTTTGTAATTAGTTTGCTTATTATGTAATTTTTTTCTGTGTATTTCAGTACTTTGTGTGATTTATACTATTTTTATATTGTACAGCGCCTTGTGGTTTCTACGTAAGGCGTGTTTTAAAAACTATTTAGTAATATTAGTAGTAGTTCTATCCTTTAATGTGTTTTCTATTTTAAATCCCGTCTATTTGCTTCTTTCATTTTCATAAGTTTCAATTCTTGTTCATGAGACATTAGAGAGATTGCGATTACAACGTTACACGGGACGGGATACAAAAACGTGAGCATTTTTAACTCACGTTTACGTAACGGTTCACGCCTACGCGCAATACCATAGATTGCCTATGTATATTTCATTATGTCGCCCTCTCAGCAAAGAGTTTTCGATTCATTCAACGATTGCCTATTGTGAATGTTTCATGATGTCGCCCCCTCTCATAATGGTCATGATCATAGATTTATCTGATCGAGGGCGTAAATTCTTAAGCTAAAGAAATGATATGCATCGCTTAGGATATATATGAATGGTTGGCTAATTTTCAATAGAACTCACATACGTATTGAACGAATAGCCACGTAAAAAGACTCACTTCAAACGGTTATTTCAACATGTGCTGCTGCTATTCACGTATTATTGATCGTTCACGTTCAGGGTATTGGCTTTTGCAAGCAGATGTGTAGAACTTAAAACTTTGACATAGAAGTCAATGCAAAATCAGAAAATCCCTACATACGGGTGTGTAAGTGCGACGTTTGCAACCCGTAATCTTTACAACCAACGCAATAAAACTTCAATAAGTGCTCGATATGTATCTCTGTA
>JXSR01S000594.1:67847-78528 GCA_000969725.1 Ophiothrix spiculata | reverse complement strand
GTTTGTGGGGCTTTGATCTTAAAGAGGGGTGGTGGCAATGGGTTAAGCAAGGCTGTCGAAGTAAGTTCATGGAATCCAATGTTTTGCAGGTTTGGGCGCTCAATGGGCAATCAGTAACAGTAGGGCTCAAGCTATGTAACAACATACTAGAATACTGAAACAGCTTGAGTGGGAGATTCACAAGCAAACAAGACCTTCAATTGTTTTACAATATATCGGTATCTGCATGATCTTCTGTATTGACCAAACTTCCAGAATACACCCTTTACAAGCAGAGTTCCCTTTAAGGTTTTTGAGCTTGCCCAATTCGTCCAATTCTGATGAACTTGAAGAGGTGCCTGCAGTGGATTGATCACTGCAAGTGGCTTTTGCCTTTTGACATTGCTTGAGTGGAATATCACCATGGACACTACAGAATAATTCGTCATGTAAGTGCAAGAAAGTCGTATCTGCAATAGCTGTCATTTGTCATAAATTTGGATTGCACACTACTGTGTAATTTCCAATCTTGGGTCAGTGGTTCTTGAAATGGTTCTTCAGGTGACACCATCATCTGAAGAACCATTTCAAGAACCACTGACATAAGACAGGAATTCTTGAGGGGTTTTTCACATCCTTGTGACAAAGTATAAAATAAAAATAACTTAGGGCAGCCATTGCAGATACGACTTTCTTGCACTCACATGACAAAATCTTTATAACAGGAACCAGTTCAGTCATATACCTCTAATATGAAACACTCCAAAACTTGGCAAAAACAGTAACATTTTTAAGTAAACTGAGGATGCAGAATTGTAGGGTCTCAGTTAAATAGTAACAGTAATATGAAAATATTGAGTATGATTTCTTTTAGGATTCTGAGAAAATTTCGTTCTATGTTTTATGCCATCTGAGGCTCAAAGTCATATTAGGTGTCTCAAAGCGCCCCCATTGACCAAATGGCACTACAATAGCACTACAATTGTCATCGCTTCCAAATTGCAAAGCTTGATCCACCACTAAATCAGCAGCCTCTTGAGGCGTATGAGAGCTTCCAATGGAGTCGCAGATCTCTTGATCATTCATAACAAAATGGACGCCATCAGTCACCATGACAAGGAAGCCATCTTTTCTGTGTTTAATCTGTAGCAGTAATAAAAAACAATTGAAACACTGTAATCAGCTGAAATCTTACTTATTGTCTTGTTAGTTAGCCAGTTTGAACACAGTAATTGTTAAGTTTGAATTGACTATGAACATGTGCTACTTGGGCTAAATCACATGATATACTATCAAGACGCAGCTAGCGTCTAGCTAGACGTAACGGTGACGCCAAAGTTTGAAATAGCGTTTAGTTAGCATCTTTAAAACGTCTAAAATCAAGCCACGCTAGCTACATCTTACTAGTACATCATGGGCTTCAGGTTCCTCCCTGCAGTGCTGAGATGAGCCAACTGATAGGTAAACATAGGTTGAATTAAAAGAAGATATCAGGACCTTCCCACCATGCCTTGCTTCCAATGGGATATTTTGTACAGGTTGTCATGAATACCCTTACACCTCAATGCCAGTAAAATGTTGATGACATTCCTTACTCAGACATTCATACCATTTCAGGTAGCACCCTTACAGCATGTGATGAATTCTGCTCCTTGGGTTGTAATATAGCCGACAGCACTTGTGGTTTCCAACGCCGACGACAACTTGCGTGGGTTGCAGCTCTGAAACTGACAACAGTGTGGAACAGTACAGCCAGAGAAGCTGCCAAAATGCAGCTGTTTAAGTCTACTGTGGAATCTGTTTTTTTTGTACATGTACAACTGTGAAGCGTTAACAATCACGGAATTTCTGGACAGTCACATTGACGCATCCCATCGTGCCCTGATGCGCTACTGCCTTGGTGTGCACTCCCCGGAAAGGATATCAAACTCTAACTTGTATGCCCGTTCTTAAATAGAGTCTGCGACTCTGACACTGACTCGTAACAGACTTCGGCCCGTATTCTAAGACCACACTCAACCTCATCCTCCACTCACACTCCAGTGAGGACACCTCAAGTGTTACTCAAGGAAAAGGAGGTCTACCTCAGTCTCTTTGAGGTATACCCCAGCCTTACGGAAATAATGACATTTTTTTATTCAAAGAGATTCCTCAAGTTTCACTTGATTGAGGTCAGCCTGCACTGTTATGACTGGTGCTGGCTATTACTGAACAACAAGTTATATACCTGATAATGTGGAATCTACATAAATACAGGTCCAACCTTTCATTATCCAAAATCACAAAACCATGAATGAACAATTGAAAGGTCAGACCAATTGTCTTGGTAGGATCAATATATGAGGAGAGTGAATTTGGTCACAGAAGCGTGCAGTTTTACGAAAGCATCCGTCATGGGGTTCCAAGCATTATCCATCAAGATATTAATTTTTTCATCATAAGTTATTAATGATGAGAAACGATCTAAACTTCAGATGCAATTGGTAGGCATTCCTAGCCTTAAATCAAATGGTGCACCGTTAACCGTCCTTTAATGTGGTCTGGTACTTGCGCCACGTCTTTAATGCTAGCAATGCCTACCAATTGAATGTCGTTTTTTCGTTGTCTGAACTCCTCCTCAGCATACACATTGTAGTCAAAATTAGGAATCCTCCTAGGCCGTCTTTGAAATCCTTGTAAAATGTCTAAATTTTTATGCCTTTGTTACCACCGAAACGCCATATTAAGACTGACTGAGGAAGACTCAAGGCAGGTATTGCCCTTCCTCAAGCTTTACTCACAGAGGAACACTTACTTGAGGAAGAGGGAGGTCTTTGAAATGAAAAAGAGGCGAAGTCGACCTCGCACTCAGTGAGTAGCACCTTCTATTCAATGAGTATGAGGTGGTCCTTAGTGAGGATGAGGAGTTCCTCAGTGAGTGTGAGTCGAGGAATGTCTTAGAGTACGGGCCTTCGTCTTGTTGGCCATGCCCTCCGGAGGCCAGACCTGCCATTTGGCACACTTCGCTGTACTTTCCAATATCAACTTTTGACGACTTGAGTGCCATTGGATTACAACTTAACATGGCCGTTGATGCTGCCCAAAACTGAGTGATTGCAACATGTGAATGCATTAAAATTACTCTGGTCACAATGCCCCGTGTCCTTTCAAACACGTGGTGCGTCAATTAGTAGTAGTAGTTAGTGATAAAACATAGCACAATTTGCAGACCTCATCCAAATTTTCCATTTCACTTATATAAAGCTATTTATGGCAGTACTGATTTATGGCAACCTGTACAAAACATCCCATTGGAAGCAATGCATGATGGGCAGGTCTCATCATCTTTTGATTCAACCTGCCAATTGATGATCCTGTTATAGCACAACTGGTATCAAATATCCCATTGGAAGCAATGCATGATGGGCAGGTCTCATCATCTTTTGATTCAACCTGCCAATTGATGATCCTGTTATAGCACAACTGGTATCAAACATTCACTGACGAACCACAGATAAAATATTGCCAAAGATATGTCAAAAGTGACAATTTTTGCCATTTTTATGGCAAAATGGCTACATTTGACTTGAGAAATCGGAACCTAGGGGGCTGATGTCACTGATGTTTAGAGATGATCATTAGCCCGTTATGATCGCTAATTCCAAAAGTGATCGCTAAATTGCTGAAAATACTCGCTACTTGGCCAATTATTATTGGAGTTAGTGATCAAAACTGGGTTAGAAATCAGCCCCTGGACATTGATTTCAAGTTTATTAATAGTAATTTAGTTCAAATTTTTACCAAAGCAAATTTTAGTTAGGCTTTCCAGAAATTTTTTGGTGCCAAAATACGCATTTAGGCCCTTGAGCAAAAATTGTAGGCTTTGTCGAAATTTGAAATCACCATCATGTACCACATGTGACTTCTACAAATGTATACTTTCAAATGGATGTAATTTTTCTTTGCCGAGTTACTGAGAAAAAACTTTTCCAAAAATGTTGGGTTGACACCAACCTTAAACATGTCAAAAATGACTCAAATTTGTCCTAAGAACCCAGGGGAGGGGGGACACTCAGCTATATTGATGTACACATCCATAAACATAGGTTTACAAAATACCCCCTAAACAAGGATTTACATGCAGGTTTTGAAAAAAAACCCCCCTTTTTTGTAGAAATTTTGTGTTTTTGTTTTAAAAACACCCCTTTTTGTTGAAAATCAGTGTTTTTAGACCCCCGAAATATAAGCATAATAACAATAATTCCCCCATTTATACTGCGCCTTTTCCAGTGTGTACAAAGCTCTGGCCAATGTAATTATGCCATAACAAGGGAATCGTCAGAACCATTTTGCCTTTAACTAGGCCATTTACGGCCATTGACTGAAGGCGCAACGCTATCAGCACTTAGGTTGTGAAACTCCCCCTAAACAGCTCCCCAATATGCTCTGGTCGATGAGGCAAGTGTGATAAAGTGATTTGCCTAGGTTCGCAACACGTTGGCACCAGCGGGGCTCTAACTCACAACCTTCTGATCATGAGTCCTGCTCTGTTCCACTAGACCACACACGCCCGCAGTGCTTTCCGTGATGGTCAGGAAAAACGACCCTTCTTCCGTGTTTTGTTGTTCACACATGTGTACACCAATATAGCTCAGTGCTCCCCCAAACCCCAGGGCCTAAGAATGAGCTGTGGGGTGCAATTATTCAAAATTATGCACAGCCATTCATTTAAATATGAGATGATAGATGACAGGCAAAACAATAAATATTATCTTTTTATTCTCTAAATCAAAGTACCTACCTCTAAAGACCTTGTTTCTGGTTCTGCTGTTACACCATAGGGCTTGAGCTTCACATCACCAATACTGCGTGTCATTGTTAATACGCCATTGACTAGAGGTTTACCAAGACTGTTCCAGCTGCAATTCAACAAAACATGATTGCTAAGAAATTGAATATGTTGTGGAGGGTTATAAGAATTTATGAGTGGGTATCAAAAAGTTTTGAACTTTGCAGAGAAGAAATAGAGCCAGGAGCGTAATCTTATTATGAGATCCTTAAAGCATCTTTACATAGTCACTGTGCAAAGTAACATATTTCTCCCACCTTAAACTGACTGTCCACAGACCATCATTGTAGAGATATTTTCTACTAGAAAAAAATCCATTTTGTATTTTGATGAAAATCAAAGTTTTCAGGTCCGTCAGTTTTATCACATCATTATTTTTTTTTGACAGTATCCATCAACCAATTTCCATAATTTTGTTATCAATTTCAAGAGGAGACCCTACCCTATACTATTAATTCTTCTTTGATTTCTCATAGATGTAAAACTGAATCTCATAAAGATTCTTTTTTCAACCGCATTGTTCCTCTGTGGAATCAGCTACCACAAGTTACTAGGGCTTGCAATTCCACTTCTGCCTTCAAAGGTCATGTTTTCAATTTTTTTGTAAACTAAATTCCAATCAAATTTCATTTCATCTAATGTTTGTACCTGGATTTCTGCTTGCCATTGTCCAAATTGCAGATCCATTTAGTTTGCCCTTATTTTTTTTGTTTTGGTCTTAGGTGGGATGGTTCTAGAGGTGTTTAACACCTGTTTATCCAAGCCTACTTGCTGGTTTTTAAATTTTTTTAAGCATCACTGTGTATTCCCTGTTTTTTATGACATTTTGATGTGAATTTGTGCAATATGTTATCCAGTAAGAAAGGCTAATAAATAAATGAAATAAATGAATAAATAAGTAAATATCAAACAATTAAATTTGTGTGTGTCATCATAGATTTTCTGGGCACTGTAACCATTCAAGTGTAGGGCCTAAATCACGCCATGTGTCTCAATTTTCTCTATACAGGGTATGTTGTGAGAAGATAGGTTAATAACATCTATCGCCACCTGCAAAGAAAGCTAAACTACCTATGAGCCCATTTTTTCACCATAATATGCATAAGGACGTGTAACTATTCTGACGAACTTTCATCGATGTAGCTCTTTCCCTTCTGGGTAAAGTAGTTTAAAACTTTTAGATATCCCTCGTATTAAGATTATTCTTAACAGAGTTTGTGATAGTCTATCTAACAGCGTTTGCAGTCTGAGTCTTTGGACTCTGTTCTATTTACGAGCAAAATGGAATGCAAATTTATTAATCTAATTCATACATGACAGAAAAATAATACTGTGTAAAGAAATAAGGCCTTTATATGGCCATCAAAGTCCAAACTTATCTAAACTAAATAAATTATCAAGCGACAAAAACAATGAAACACTCATATGCACTAAACGCCCGCCACGCAAACTGGAATGCAACAAGCGCAGTGCAATGTGAATTTCCACTGCATTCCACGTACTTTGTATTCTTGCGTTCTGATTGGCTATGTGACAGATTCGAGGAAAACAAAGTTGTTTTTTCCTTCTTAAAAAGTCTCATCTTTTTTACATAGAATTTGATCCAATAAGAGTGCGTGTCCACTGTGATGTTTGGTACCAGGTTGTGGTACTCGGATGCTATATCGAGCCCACTTCCTTTCCCATTGAGAACGGGCTCAAACCTACATACGAGATTGGTTCCGAGACCACCTGATAAAGGTAGTCTTGGTACCAGAACATGGTACTAAATGCAAGTGAGAACGCGTCCATGCATCGTAAGTGGGCTTGGCACATACTACCGGAAGTAGCAGGATGGCTGTTGTCTTATGATTGTTAACAGGTTAGCTGTGTATTTTTATCTTAACCTTGTGAATGTCAATTCCACTACTTTTCACTTCTTGTCTTGTATCTGCTCCAACCTACATCATTTCGGTTGATACTTTCACGTTTTTCTAAGCTTTTAAGCATAAAATTGTATACACGGCATCTACATTGATCGCCATGCCCGAACAACATGAGCACTCACGGTTCAACAAGGTTGATTAAGGATGTGGGAATTATTGTAGAGCAATGAACAAATTCAATAAAAGTTCAGCGCAATGGTCCACAACAGAAAGGTTTGGGATGAACTCGCCAAGAAGTTTACTGCAATAACTGTTATAGTGAGGTCTGCGCCAAGGAAATTTTAGATGAATCTGGACTCACCGCCATCTTGTGTCGCTCATGGAGCAGTGTTATTGTACTTCCAGATATATTCGGATTTTGGCCCGATTTCCAGGCAGATTGCGTAAATCTTCACTTGACGCATTAACATCGTGTACTTTTTCTTTCACGCACAAACCGTGTCTGCGTTTCAAGTAGCGTATATTGCTCTGGTCAAAGTACGCCACTTTTCCCGCTAATCAGTTTCGAAGTCTCTCGAAGTATGGCACGCGGAGATGTAAAATGCCGTTGGTACAATAACTCATCCTCCATGAGTGACAATCCAACATGGCCACCATCCCATAGGAATTACACAGCAGTACTAAAATGGTTATATTCAATGAATATAATATTATTCATGTAAAAGTCACCATTGAACACCATAATACTGAGAGCATGACCTATTACCTAAATACAATTAAATGATTTGTTGGTGGGCTGTCAGTGCAGGCCTGTATTCCTGCACCAGGTGCACCTACAATGTTTGTTTATTCCTTAAGTAATGGTGCTTTTTAGTTATAAAAGAAGCATGGTCCGATTGCCTCAACATTTTTTCAAACTTTCTGAGATTTTGGTACCAAATGTTGCCCATATTTCTCTCATAACCCATGTGAAATTTCACGGCTCAGTTATGTTCCGTTTTGGCCTATATATGAAAATGTGTCTAATTATGGTAACCATAATAAATTTTACACAGTAACATATAGGCTCTGAAATGCAAAATTACCTATAAAAATTTGACTGATTCAGCTGAAATTTCAAACTCTCTTCTACTTTTATATGGCATTAAAAACTAAATTTTGAAAAATCTGACAAGCTCCTTTAACAGGCATGAGGGCAGTATGTACCTGATGTATCCTCCACATCGCTTGATCCTCGCCTTTTCCTGGGCGTTGTAATCGGGTTCGTGATCTCGCATCAATCTCAGAGCTTTGCCTTTGCGACATATCATTGCTCTACTGTCCCCAACATTAGCAGTCACTAGTTCATTTCCATTGCGCAATAAACACACTGTTGCTGTTGTGCCTGTATTCTCTAAAGTTGGATCTGATGGAAAAAATAGGCCAAGAATATTCAGATGTGTGTAATTCATGGTCAATAATAGAAATAAAGTGTGTTAATTTGAAAATGTGCACTCATAAAGAATAACAATAAAAAGACACCAGTCCTTTAATGGGGCAATTCTACCAAAACTGATTTTTTTAGCTTATAAGAACCGTCAACTGGTATGTGTTAAGATCCCCAAACCGTTCTTTCATATGTGCTTGCAGTTTTGAGAAAAGTGAGAAAATGTGTCATTTTCTAATTATTGTCGGGGCCCTGACAGCAATTACTACACAGTAGCCTATGGGGATTTTCAAAATGCTGAAAAGCTTGTAACTTGGAAACGACTGGTCGAAATTAAGTGAAATTTTCAGTATATCTTTATGATGCACTATTCTTATTATTTAGCTAGAAAACAGGCGAGGTTTTGTCACATAAAAATCATGAATTGCACCTTTAATAATGTACACAAAAACACAGAGTACAGAGTCAACCAGCATCAACATTTGCATGGTTGAAATGGCTCAGTGAGCAGAATAAAGTGATTTTGCTCAGAAATAATTCAAGATTTTTGAAGGTTTGGACGGCATCCGTTAGATATTTAATTAGCATATGTTTTGATGAAACTCTTCTCAGAACCAGTGGCGTGCCCAGGATTTTTGAGTGGTGGGGCACAAGCATCATTTCCCCGTATGACATAAAGACTAAAAAGAAAAAAGTACACCCAAATTTTTTGAAAAGTGACAAGCAAAAAAAAAAAGAAAAAAGGGGTCTCCAGGAACACGGCAAGTTTTTCAATGATTCCTAAAACATTTAAAACTATTTTCCTTCTCTTTTTAAATTTTTTTCTCTCCTCCCCTTTCTTTTCTATCTTTTTTTATTGCCAAGATCCCGTGAATGGGCATTTTCCCACTGACTGACTTACCAAACTGGGGGAAAACAAGTGCCCCCACCCCACCCTTTGGGCACGCCACTGCTCAGAATTGAAGAATATATACCCTTCCCCTAACCAGGTTTCATAAAAATCTGATTTCTGATCTTTAAATAATATACAGTAGATTGAAAATGAGTGAAACCAAAAATCTATATTTACCAAATGTTTCATATAGAGAAAAAACACAGGCTGACTGACACATGAATCAGGTTGGCACAATTCACTGGGGTTTTGCCAAAATGTGCCCGTTTTGGTCTCAACCGCTCTTTTTGGGATCCATCACAAAATGTTCGTGATTATCTCCCAAAACACGTTTTACTAGATCTGTAAATTTACCTATAAACTAACACGGACTGATCGTAAATTCATAAAATGTCGGCTAAAACTAGATGACTCCTCAAGCTTCAAAAAAAATTTGAAAATGTAATAAGTTAATAACATGCGAATCATATTTTCAAGACATTCCATCCAAAGGTAAGAAATAGGACGACATATTTGGAAGCTTATTCGGAATTCTTTTTATGCATTTTTTCGAATTCTTGGTTGACTAAGATTTTTGTGTTTTTGACCTTTTTTGTGCACTTTTGCACTTTTTAAAAATCCGATCGCGCTTTTTGACGTTTGAAATTGTGCAAAACCCCAATGCTCAGCATAAGGTCTTTTCCAATTCTATCAGACAACCTTAAAAAGTGCAACGTTTCTAAGATATGCATTGGAGACAATGCCGTATCTCAATTTGAAATTTTTTTTCAAAGAATTGGTACTCTGAAAATGGCCCTTTTATTCTGGGCTGGACCAAATTGCAGCTTGCGTGCACATCAAATCAATCACTAAGTCATGCAAAAACAGAACGGTCAAATTACGCAAGCTCAAAAGTATTGTGGCAAGTCACAACTGATCTTATTGTTGCATATAGGGATGAATTTATGGTACCTCATAAGCTTGGTTTTCTTTGCAAACTGTAGTCCCACAAACTCATGTGCATTTTTTATGCCCAACATGCTTTTGAGGTGTAATGGGGTACAATACACGTAGCTTCTCCCAAAAGGGAGATAAGGAATATACCAGCATGGCCACCATTCCTATAACTTGTACCAATTAAGTTACAACCAGGTAAAAACACTCACCATTTTTTTTACGCAGCAATGTAGTTAGTCCCTCATTTATCTCCACAAATGTATTGGTAAGCACCTTCTGTAAATTGTGTTCATGTTGTAAACAATCAGCAACATGATGACAAATGTGTTCTACAGTAAAATCAGCCGCTAATGCTCCTGCATGGCCATCGAACAGTCCAAATAATAACAAATTCGGCTCCAATTCATGGATCAGAATACGATCTTCATTGCAAGATCTTCGTCCTACTACAGAAGCTCTTCCCACATTTTTCAAGGAAACGGAAGGGATTGGTATACCATGTTTGATACTTTGTTCGAGTAAAATGGGTTCATCAATTCGAGCGGTTTCCTCCCAAGAACCCAGACTGTCCCATAGTTCTCGGCTTATCCTTGAATCAGAGGAAAACTGTTGGCTTGTCTTACATCGGCCTATTGGGATTTTTAGGAGCTTCTGTCGACATACATTCTGATGAGATGATGACAGTAACTTGCGGATAACTACGTTGAGGGTTGACCTACATGCCATATCTCCTGTTAATGGACCTGTACTGGAAG
>JXSR01S000594.1:2792-13974 GCA_000969725.1 Ophiothrix spiculata | reverse complement strand
GTTCTGCATCGCATCTCTATAATTCTTACCAGTACAGCCAGCTTCGTCCTCCCCTTTTGGGCAATCGCGTTCTGCATCGCATCTCTATAATTCTTACCAGTACAGCCAGCTTCTTCCTCCCCTTTTGGGCAATTGCATTCTGCATCTCATCTCTATAATTCTTACCAGTACAGCCAGCTTCGTCCTCCCCTTTTGGGCAATCGCGTTCTGCATCGCATCTCTCTTCATCCAAGACACACGTGAGTCCATCATCGCAGAATAAATCAGGCTCCATGCATTCTGCATTAGCAAAAAAAAATAATTCCCAAAGTGATATATGCATAAACAATGATATTTTGGAGATGTTTTTTTGCATTGCTTCAGCCTTCAAGCCTTTTTTAAGCATATAGGTTGTTAAGGTGCATGGTCATGGGCTACGTTAAGGTGACCATCTGCATTAGGCCCGTAGCCAGGATTTTTTCAAGGTGGGTGAGGTTTTTAGCACTTTTGCAAGCATTTTGTGCAGTATTTTATTAAAAAACGACCTACATTTAGTATTTTGGTGCTTTGGGTGTTCTTTTGGTGGACATGTGTGGATTTTTTGTGGACCTTTTTGGTACATTGTCAAATTTAGGGGGGTGGGGGACGCCCCCACCGCACCCCCTGGCTACGGGCCTGATCTGCACTAAATGTAAATGATGTACCATGATACGTCACAAAATAACCTTCATTTTGCTCACAGGGTTATAACTATTGTTATCTGCAGGTTAATCTGAAGTTGTTCGCGACATTCCACGAGATGATGAATATATCGCTTTAACAGTCGTTGCGTTGTCACTAACACTAGTGAAGCGGTTTATTTGTACGGGTTGAATGGCGAGTATACAAATTCGAGGATTGTATTAGTTCTTCCTGTACGTGACGGAATAGCAGTGACACGGCTCTGACTAGATATCATATTTACAAAGTTGATCAAAATGCGTTTACCTTGCACACGTTTGATGTGACGAAGAATGAAATCATAAAACCGGGATATTCTGTTGTTGACGACGAAGTTTCCACCGCATACGCCAGAGGTGCCTGTCGACTGCCCAATCAGGTCCCACCGGCCATCTTTATTCAGACACATAATAGGGGCAGCGGCGTCACTCTGTTCATAAACCAGATGAGAGATAATGGTGACTCCTCCGTAAATAGGATTAAACAAAATTGTCCCCTTGACGGCAAATGCCTTACCAAAGCTATTGTATACAACGCTACTTGACGACCGATTCGGAATCTATAAATCTTATATAGGAGTTTGTGAAACTGAATTTAAACATAGATGGAATAACCACAAATCTTCATTCGAGCATGAACATAAAAGGAAACACACAACTCTCAGCGACTATATATCATATGGAACTTGAAAAATGACAATATTGGTTGTTCAATTAAAATCTGAGACGAAAGTATTTTCGGACTTTCGTCTCCGATTAAGTGGTCTATATTAAAGCATGGAAAAATTATCTATTTTTTCCATGATTAAAGAAATCCCATCCTTATTCCAATGTCTCAAAGAGATGTCAATTATGTCTATGGGAGAAATATTTCATCATTACTTCTGACAGATCCATCACACTTAATAGCAGATTAGAACTAATTAACAAATGCCGCCATTCCAATATGTTTCTTCTTAAGAACTCTTAATCTGTGGATCACTTATTCTATATCTACGGTATTATTA
Organism: Ophiothrix spiculata; assembly: GCA_000969725.1. Classification (NCBI taxonomy): domain Eukaryota; kingdom Metazoa; phylum Echinodermata; class Ophiuroidea; order Amphilepidida; family Ophiotrichidae; genus Ophiothrix; species Ophiothrix spiculata. Next base: position 12,269 of record JXSR01S000594.1, on the reverse strand, counting down.
TTAACTTTTGCAGCAAGAACTTGTCACTCATATTGAGTGCCTTAATTTTATGAATTTTATGACTTAATAAATAGTTTTTACACACAACAAGAATATTTGCTCACCTTGGGGAGCTTTCAATCCACCATTACGCTGGACCTTTGTCAACCCGATGATTGGGGGCGCTATTGGGATAAGCTTGAGACGGTAGCCTTATCTTGAAGAGCTACACGTCTCAAAGAGATGTGGCTTAATGTTAATGCCTTGTCAATCATTGTCAATATGTCAATCAATTTTTGTTGGTTGAACATGAAATGCTTCGCCGACGACATTGTAATCCTGGCAAATTCTGAAGAAGATCTGCAGGTGCTTGTCTCAAAAGTAGACTTATTCAGCAAAAATTTTGGATTGACAATTAACATCAGTAAGACCGAAGTTCAAGTCAAAAACAAGGAAAAGGTCACAATTGACATTAAGATCGATGGAAAATCCTTAAACGGGTTGAAAACTTCATTTATCTGGGAGGTGTGATTTCAGAAAATCCAACAAGTACGAATGATATAAAAAGGAGAATTGGTCTGGCTATTGGGGCAATGCAAAAATTGCATCATATCTGGAAATCAAGAGACATAAGATGTTCAACTAAGCTGGAACTATACAGGGTTTTAGTTCTGTCAATTGTCACTTACAGCGCTGAAACATGGACTATGAAAAATCAGATCAACCGAGACTTAGATCCTTCGAAATGGCATGTCTAAGAAAAATACTTGGGGTTACATTTCGAGACAGACTTAGAAATACCCATATCAGAGAGAGGCTGAACTACTCCCAAGATCTAATTGATACCATCATGACCAAGAAGCTCAAATATTTTGGTCATTTAAAACGAATGGGAAATGAACGCTACCCAAAGATCATGCTAGAAGGGCACACAGAGGGCAACAGACCAAGAGGAAGACCTGAGAAAAAGTGGTTGGAACTTGGAAGACATTAGACAGTTCTGCGACAACAACAAGATTGCTAATATAGCAGCTGCAGGCCACCTTACATCCAACAGAGAAGACGGGAGGCGTATGGTTGTTGGGAAGCCATCTCCAAGACCTAACTTAGGAGGACGGCTTTAGGTTGAACATGAAATTGAATTGGACGAGTGGATACGGGTAAAGCTGAGTCCACCAAAGACAGAAATTGGCCAATTGAAGAAAAGGTCTACTACTACTTACCCCACAGGCACGTGGGTCTCCTTGTGCAGTATATCGTTGACACATAATTGTCTCATGATAAACTGTTGGGAATCCCATCGCACAAACACTGGCTGGCAAAACTTCGATAGATCCGCCTTCTTGTAAAATCGGAGCAGTGTCCCCCGAACCTGTAAGCATAATTGGATACACCAGTGTAAGAAAACCCCAACTCTAATAGCTTCTTTTAATTATACTTTTAAATATAAATGCCTACGAATCTCTGAAAATGCTTTCAAATCACTAAAATAGCATTTCCATGTCAATCTCCAAATCATAGTGTCACAATGGACCATCAGGTAAGATTATGACTCTTGCTGGGTCGCTGATGGTCCATTGTTTCCCCATCCAGCGACCCAGCAAGAGTCATAATCTTACCTGATGGTCCATTGTTTCCCCATCCAGCGACCCAGCAAGAGTCATAATCTTACCTGATGGTCCATTGTTTCCCCATACAGCGACCCAGCAAGAGTCATAATCTTACCTGATGGTCCATTGTTTCCCCATACAGCGACCCAGCAAGAGTCATAATCTTACCCGATGGTCCATTGTTTCCCCATCCAGCGACCCAGCAAGAGTCATAATCTTCCGACTCTTCCTCGCTCTGAGAGAGGCAAATGGGCCGAACATATTCCGTTATCTCCACAGGGGATTCAAAGTGTAAGAGTTGCAGGTTGTTCTGATACTCTGACGAATTCGGATGAGTATATTCCCGACGGATAATGACTTCTTGACGATATGGGGAAGAACCATTAACTGCCGTATCTCCAAATATTATTCGACGGTCACTCTGGTCAAACATATCGCTGGCAATAGAAACGGAAAAAATGCGGTGATTTATAGATTTTACGAAAATAATGTAAATAAATAAGCAAGATATGAACAATTTTGTAAGAACGTCTCTGTTTCCTCCATTCCAATGGGATTTATACATATTAAACCTGTGCTTATCAATGCCTATGAGAATGTGCAATTTCATGTCTTTATTGTGTAAATCCCATTGGAATGGAAGGAAAAGAGACGTACCAAAATTGGTTATATCTTTTTCATTTTCAGCTGATCAAGTTCTATCATTTTTTGTGCGTTTGAAAGTGTATTAAATCTACTTTACTACACTACATTTATGATTTAGTGCTCCTATCAAGGTCAAGATCATTTGTAATCCGAGCACATTTTTTTTTTATTCACGTAGTAGTGTCAGCTTTTCACATCACATCGTTGACTTGCTTACGTTGCCCAGTGGATTCTACAATGGTCACATAACCGTACCGGTCGCCGACCGGTGTCTGTTAATCGGAAGGAAGCTGCAACGCCGGTATGACAAGAAGGAAAATCCGCACATATGGGTCCAATGACCCCAAACCACAGAGCAATGCTAATTGTTTACTTTATCATGAATGATAAAAACACATGCCATCTAACCAAATTGACTTCCACGAGGGTGGAGGGGCTGCAAATTACACGTGAATTACTTGTTTGTTTTTATGAAATAAATACCTTGAACAATAAGTTATGGTAAGAGCCCACCATTCGTCAATGAGCACAGCCATACAATCAAACGCAGGAGGCTTGGGTCGAATGAGGCCCACCCATGGCCACGATCCTTGTATTGCATCTCGCCCATTAAATATCCTGGTTTGTGGTCTGTACGCTGGACGAGAACCACATATGTCTTCAAAAACTGTTGATGGTAGCAAAATTTAATGTACAGTGTATTCCCAGAGGGTAATTTAAGCCCTTCCCATAACACACAGCAACATACCAGTAGACCCCATGGAATGTTAACCAAGGTCACTCCACTACTGCATTCATTTGTATGGTAAACAGTTTGAATTTACTCTATTTCAAACTGTATTTTGGGAATGAAAAACTCTGTCCAACTCAGGTTTGTTTGCATTGATATCAAGCTGTGATTATCCTCTTTCTCAAGGTCCTTTTCATTCACAGTTGGACAAACTAATAAATTTTCTATAGCAAGTTTTCCATCAGTAGTTTTACATATAAGTCTATGCAGTTGGTTCACTAAGTGAGCTGTTTGTAAGCTGTGGAAGAGACTGTTTGAATTGTATGATGGGAAGGGCTTAAATCAATCTCTGGTGTATTCCAAACTATTTGCAACAATTCTTTGCATATTTTACGGAAATTCATTTCAAATTTTAGAAATTTTGGCAGAAAATAGAAACAGGTGTTTCAAAACAAAAGGGAAATATTTCCCCAAATTGAACATGTTGAAGCACATTTACTTATCTTTATACGTATCTTAATTGAGATTGGCGTATCAAAATTCTGATACCCGTATCTGAATTTGGATTAAAAACAGCTGAACCAGGATAACAGCTGAAATGAATATTCAGCTTCGCCGCGCACCATGGTGGTATCTACAAAAGTCAATAACATTATCATCATTTGTCCTCTAATTCTAACACAGTTTTGGCCAAATTATTTTGCTTTCTTTGACCAGGACATGTTTCGAAGCTGTTCCGCTGGATTTGCATAGATGTAAATAATATTTTTACAGATACATTTATCGTAGAGGCAAGAAAGATTTTCTACATGTACTTGCCAGCTTGCACTATCGACTCATATTTGCGCAATGACAGGCGTATCAGAATTCGGATCCTCCTCCATATCCTAATTCTGTTACAGTAATCAGAATTTTGATACGTGGATATTTAAATTCAGATACATATCTGAGTTCCGCAGAACTGAAATGGTCAACACCAAATGAAATGTATATGAGCTCAAAAACAAAAACTATGGTATCAAAACCTGATTGCAGTTGATATTCCCCTAACTGAAGTGATTTTTGTATTAAACCTGGGAAGAGAAAAACTAAAACTAAACAGATCATTTCTACTCGAGTATAATGTTGCAGGCATAGCGTGACCACGGTTTTTCAAAATACCGTCTAAAGGGTGATTGTTTCTGAAGCCAAAATATACCCTTTTCACCCATTCACACCCTAAATCGGGGATTTACCGTTACTGTTTTAACACTAGGGTTTGAAAAAGTACCCCTTTTCTTGAAAATGAGCTAAAATTGCTGTTTTTGATACCCTAAACGGTGTCACCTGATACACCCTAATTCACAGTTTTCTTGGTCACGCTATGCCCGCAGCATTATACTTGAGTGGCCTCCGGGCATTTCTGTTAAACAAAATGATGGGAATTTCTAGCATTGTAGACTTACATCGAGGACTTCCACTGCATACTGAAAGTAGCGAAGACACGATAGACAAAACGGTAGTAGCAGAACGAAACAGTTGCATCTTGGAAAATAAAAAGCCAGTACCTGCAATGAAAATTATTGAAAGCAATTTATCTCCAACTAGACATTTCACTGACTCACAAGGTGCAACAGTCGGAATATGGTTAAATGGTTTTTTTGAGCGTGTTGTTCTCATATTTAGAATTCTTAGATGAACCGTAACGGGCACTGTCAGTACATGAATAATGTGAGTTTAATGAGCATGATGAGTGACCTAAAAATCACATTGAAAATGTGCGCTGATATGAAGGAAATGAGGTCATACATGTACTTCATTTTTTACCCCGTATAAATGTCAAAAATCCGGTTTGGGAACATTTTACGGAGTAATATTCGACTGCTTCTCAATTAAAATGACAAAAAAATGAAGCAAGATAAAGCAATTTAAAAATGCAATATCAAATCTTCATATATATTTTATTACACTTCATAGGCGAATTTCAAGATTTTTAGTTTTAGAGTAGGTTTCATGGATACCCCGTGAGCAAATAGTCCGCCTTATTGACATGGCTGGATCTCAATAGCTAGATATTACACACCACTGACACACATACACTTAGGGCCAAAACATAGTCGGCCATCAAACAAAATTTTCGCTTCCAAACATTTGGCCGTGACATCGAAATAACGATTGACTTAAAATAAAATAACTTCAACACCGAGTTGAGACCAAATAAAATTTCGCGCTAAATTGCACATGTGTCGAATTGCCATATACATTGCCTCAAATGTTCGTTACCGGTTTATACTTTAAATTCGATCACAAATATTTGGTGACGTCACGACCAAATGTTTGGTAGCGAAAAGTTTATTTGAAGGTTGACTTTGGTTTGGCCCATATAACATGCAAGCAAAGCGCGATTCAAAAGAAATCTTGGTACTGTTGTTTTGCAAAATATATAAGAGTTTATTTAACCAAAAAATAGAGTTTGCACAAACTTGTGTGTTGAGTATATTGTTTACACATAATTTGTAACAATACAATCCACAATATCATTTCAAACAAAATTTTAGTTTCAAAGTTAAGAGGCTCTTGATATTTTGATTCCATTACCGTTAACCCATGCATTTAATCATTACAAATTGTTATAAAGAGTTACTTACCAGAAGAAAATCCAGTCTTTTATGGAGCCTCTATCTCGCACTCCCAATTGACTTTGTTATAACTACGTGAAGGTGCTTACTGTTTATATCCAAATATGGTGTATAGGACTACCAAGCTGGTAATTTAACAAACATCACTTTGACGTCAATATTTCGTGTTTACGCGATATCCAGATTATCATTGCAGATCTTCTTTGTTTTTCATTATAAGTAACTAAGTTAGCGTTAAGCATGTTAAGGGCGAAATCATAGAGTCACGGGATTGGATTAATCAAGAGAATATACCGTGAGTATCCCATCATGCATTGCTTCCTATGGGAAATTTTGTACAGGAAGTCATATGAGTAGTTAGTGATGAAACATGACCCAAATACAAGATTACAATAATTAACTTTGAATTAGGAGTATTTCATCAGTGGCTCACGTAATTTCCTGTACAACTTGACAATCCCATAAGAAGCAATGCATGATGGGATACACACACTCTCTCCTCTTGGGTTTGCCACTTGACTGGTCTGTATACGTGAAACAGAAACAGGCTCAGTGAATGAATGTAATGAATGAACTTCAAATATTTTAACGTCATAAACTTACTGGCCCTTGAATCATGATCTTCACTACCCTGGTTATTCTGTTTAAAAGTTCACGATCCAGTGATAATCAATAGACTATATACATTATTTAAGTCGTGTCTCACTTTTTTCTCGATTGATTTGTTAGTTTAAAAAAATGCCATGCAACAACTATCAAAAAATACTAATTATATCATACTCATTTTTAAATGGGCCTTTTATTGGACCAATATGTTCAAAAATAACAAACTAAATAACAACATTTGAAAATATTCCTTAAACTATTTATATAGACGACTAAAATAATACTATGCGGTTTCTCAAAAACTTAGATTTTGCTTAATTTCATCCCATATTTCCGAAATCATAGTTTAGCGCACAAATTAGCGTGGCTGGATTTTACATTCATTCATTCATTTTTAGAGAACATATTTCAGTCGCTTCTGTGTCATGCTTTCACATCATTGCACTATGCCCAGAATTCGGCTTGTTGTTGTTGTGATTTTTTAATCCAACTTTGTTTGAGATAATATCATCCAGTAATAGTCAGGTCTGAATATTTACCACACCTCGCAATGAAAAAAAAATGTATGTACCCTTACCCGTTATTGTTATACTCTACGTGAAGTGTGAAATTGCATGGTTGTGGTAATGGCTTTTACAGTATAGACTTTCCGAAGCAGGAGGCTATCGAACTTAGCATGGTGTTAAAATCATTTCAACTTTAAGTCAGCGTTAGAATATAAGCGTCACACACGGGTAATTATTACAACTTTTGCACATGGACTACACAACAAGGTCTGAATATATACGACCCTACACGGTCACAGTACACGTGCTAACTAGTTGAATCTGACCGAGCTGACAGTGGCATAATACTCAAACTTTGGACTGTGCAACATTTATTTAAGGGTCTGATTTGAACTACAGACATCGTGTTCGCTCTAAATTATGAATGATTAAAATGTTGCACAGTCCAGATTTTGACATTTATTCGGTTAATTTTGCCATGCCATAGAGAACTTAGAAAATGGCAAAAGATTGAAGTTAAGCATTGAAGTAAAGTGAATGAAAATAAAATTTAACCTTTGTAAAGTGACATAATCTTTCAGCTTTCGGTGAATTATTTAGTTCATTTTTCAGTACTCTCTAAATGTAAACGAGGGAAAATTTCACTCCCCAACTTAAGAGTGAAACTCTTGTAAACCACTCAAAAAGGAGTGGTTTTGCATGTTAAACACCAAACTTCCACTCGTTAAGAGTGAAAATCACTCTAAAAAGAGTAAATTTCCACTCGTTTGAGGAGTTAAACGTAGGACAATTCTTTTTCCGAGTTGTCTTTCGTTTAACTCCTCAAACGAGTGGAAATTCATTCTTTTTGGAGTGATTTTCACTCTTAACGAGTGGAAGTTTGGTGTTTAACATGCAAAACCACTCCTTTTTGAGTGGTTTACAAGAGTTTCACTCGTTTACATTTAAAGAGTAAGTAATGCTCGGAATTCCCGTACTCATGCTTAAGCTAACTCATACTTCATCATCAGATTCTGACCAGACTAGTCCATCTAGATACACCTTACAAGCGAGCGCCGTAGGCGACGTTTGCGAGGTCCATCTAGATGGACTAGACAAGACAGCCATTGCAAAACCTGCAAGCAGAACCTGAGTGTTTCGTCTCGTTGAATTCACATGGATTGAGCCATACCATTGAAACAAAACCTCTTGAAAACTAGTGTCGCTTGACAAATTAAGTGACAAATTATTATTCTTGCATGACAAATTAATTTTTATGCGTGACAAATTAATATTTATGCATGACAAATTATTTTTTTTCTCATGACAAACTAATTTTTCAGCATGACTAATTGTCATGAGAAAGTCGTCATACTAGACCGTTTTTCATGACTAATTATAATTCGTCGTTCAATACTTGTATGACGAATTCCACGACAAATTATAGTTTGTCATACTAGACCATTTTCATAACAACTTATTATTTGTCAAATGATGAAACAAAATTGTCAGTGTATAAGTATCTAAAAAAATAGCTGAAATGTTATTAAAAAATTATTGTAATGCACAAAGCGCTCATTTGCTGGTAATAAACAAAATAATGGATATTTTGCCTATAAAAGTCAATAGAGTGTGAAAAATGTGTCAAACAGCTTGTGATTTTTTTCTTCTGAGAGTAATTTGTCTGTCAGTGTCTTTTTTCCTATCATGGCAAGGATATATTTTTCTCTTAACTGATTTTTTAAAACGTTCCTAACCACTCTTTCATATCTAATGGTACGACCCTTACAAATTTGTATTAATAATTTCATGATGAAGAGATCTTCATCCTTAGGCTCTGTCACACATCAAGGTTCAAGGCAGGGGGTAGGGGGGGGGGGGGGTAGGACGTGACGTCATGAGATTTTGAAACTCCCATTCAAAATCCTTGAATTTTTTAACTAACGCTCAAAAATGTCATTCTATACCCTTACTTAGTGTATAAACATATGCAGATTTCAAAACCGTTGAGGTTGGGACTTCAACCCCAGAAAACTAAAAAGATATTCTGATTATTTTAAAGAACTACCTTTCTTTTTATTTACGCATTGAAATATACGGGCGATACCATGAATGAGTACGCATCAGATCTGATAAACAGTCCGGTAAACAGGCAATTTATTACGCGGCCACCGTCGTCTGGTTCAAGGTTTATTTTTCAATAAGACATACAAAACAATATCAGAATATCGGTATAGTAAATAAGTTGACAAAAAAAGTGTCTTAGGGCCAAATTATAGTCGGCCTCCAACAAAATTTTTCCTATTAAACCTGACGTCACCAAATATTTGCCATCGAATTTAATCTATGAACGGGTAACAAACATTTGGTCCAATGTATATAGCAATTCAATAACATGTGTAATCTAGCGCGAAGTTTTATTTGGTCTCAACTCGGTGTTGAAGTTATTTTTTTATGAGTCAATCGTCATTTTGACGTCATGACCAAATGTTTAGTAGGAACAATTTTGTTTGGAGGCCGACGATGGTTTCTGACTTACGGAGGAGTGGACCAGAAGGCCAATAAGGCCAGAAATTAGGTCTACCCCGAAGAAGAATTTTGTTACAGAAAAAGAAAACTCATGAGTAATTAACAAGACAATACACTAAGGATGTCGACCCAAAAGATGCAAATGAAAATAATCTTTCAATCATATTTATTGATAAGAGATTTTTCATCGCAGATGTCTAAGATCGAATTGTAATAAATCCCATAGTCATTACACAATTCCTGCTTGCTACGTAATTGAATACAAATTTGGACTT
>JXSR01S000592.1:156532-167527 GCA_000969725.1 Ophiothrix spiculata | reverse complement strand
GTATATTTTTACGTCAACGTCCTTGCTTAGGGTGTATTTTTACATCTAAAATCCGTGTTTAGGGTATATTTTGACAGCCTCAGTAATCCTAGCTTTTGGTTTGAAAAGTCAATTCACGCGCATGGTTACAACATGCATGTATAATTGGTCCCCCGGGGCATGATATTACCAAAGTGAATTAGCATGGCTGAGTCGATGACTGCTTCAATTGTTTTGGGTTTTTTTTTGGGGGGGGGACACTCAAATATGAAAGTGACGTACCTGCTCCTAAGTTGCTTTCGAAATGTAGGGGCAATAGGTGAGAAATACATTGAAAAATAGGGGTCATTCGGTGTAGAGAGTAAAAAAACTGGGTCATTTTGAGTGATTTGTTGGCAAGAGCAAAAAACAGGGTCATTCGGTGTCAGTTTTTGAATAAAAATAAGGCGAATTTTCGTAAAAAATTTCGAAAAAAATCGACAAATTTTCGTAAATTTTTCGATGGATGAGAGTCACCATAAAAAAGGTTGACTTTCAAAATAATAGGGGGTCATTAGGTGACAGCTCAGTGAAAAGGGGGGTGGGTCGTCATTGGGTGAGATGAGAGCAGAGCAAAAAAAGGGGGTGACTTGCTCGAGAAACACAAGCCAAAAAACTTCGTTTCTGGCTTGAGGCAAACTGTGTACTACAGCCTATCACATAAAGGCCATTTGTCCATAAATTGAAAAATACAAATGGTACTTGAACAAACAGAAATGTTTTATTACATATTAATGAAAGGAACCTTTTTGAATTAAATTCATGAAAATTGCACTGTTCTGATCAGAGAAATCAAACGGAATGTTTCGTTTGTTTACATAGCAACCGTTTGTAAACATATCTTCAAACATCATTTTTGTGTGACTAACAACTTCGGGAAGTATTTATAATAAGTAAATTTATTATAAATATCCTTTGTCATGTTTGTGGAGGGTTGCAGTTCGTATTTGATAGCTGTGATCATTTTTGGGGATATTGGGTATGTGTAGACGACCACGGCAGCCATTACAGTTTGACATTTCTTCCAATACAACGCATGTGTACTTTGATCATGCATTTTTAAATTTTAGGTGAATGTTTACATAAAAATGATCATGAATTTTCACAAGTTTATGTTTGGTAAACTCCTTGACTACCATGGCCTATGGCTTAAGCAACTCACTAAGGTATGCAAGAGCACATTTCCCACATTTTTCATGATGCGAGTTGTTCAAAATGAGACTTCAAAAAATTGGCAAATTTAACCATTGTTCAATGGAGATCAGTATGTCTACAATACATATAATGTTTTGACGACATACTAGTAGGTCTAGACGCACCCCACTAACACAACTGGCTTTACCTTTAAACGAAAAACTTGAAGAAATTGATTTTGACGTCAGGAGAAATGAGCGATCACCTTCCTACATACATGTAACATGTACCTTTGAAGCCCGGCTTTGAAGGCGTGTGCTTGTTTTCATCGATGATATTACATTAGGAATTTACCGGAATTTAGGTCATGAAAATGGAATGCTGAAATAATAGCGGTAGTATCAATTTTTGCGAATAATTGACGATTTAGATCATTAAAGTTACCGTACTTATTTCTGCATTCCACAAAATCATTGCTTTACGACCAAAAATTACGATTTCTTTCGTATAAGCTTTTTTTTTCCCTTTTGTGTTTGTTTCTTTTTGGTTTGAAAAGGATAGCAGCCCGGGGATAGCAGCACGAAAATAAATTTGGTAAAAAATTCCCGATTTACAAGCGCACACCACTAAGTTGTAAGAGGCGCGTACCACTGATACAGGTCACTGATCTAAAAAATTCACATCCTAAATAGTGTTTTTACAGATACCATTTTCACACTATGGTGTGGAACACAAGGTAGTTTTGGTGGAATTAACAGTTGATGACCGTCCAAACGACACTTAAGTCTCTGTGAGAAAAACATTGATTGCTTTTGTATACAGTTTATTTAGTGATGTGCAACTTAAAAAATATTTCCTGGTATTTGGTAGTATGCGCCTATATATGAAAGTGGAGCCATGCTGATGTATTTTAACACTGCGAAAAGGCCTTTATTCCTGTCAAATAAGTCCAGTACATAGTTGAGCTGTCGAACCTAGGTACGGAAGTAGCAACACAGCGTGCATAACATCATCAAAAGAAGGTGACTGATAAAGCTTTATTTTTCAGGACAAGTATGTACGTGTACGTCGTGTAGGCATCACTTTTGTCTTTTTGTAGACCCCATTGGAGTCTATACATACACAGCTATGGGTCATCCTTGCTCGAGAAACACAAGCCAAAAAACTTGGTTTTTGGCTTGAGGCAAACTGTGTAGTACAGCCTATCACATAAAGGCCATTTGTCCATAAATTGAAAAATACAAACGGTACTTCTACTTCTACGCTTATTCTCATCAAAGCCTTTTCAGCATCTAGATGAGCTCTCTGGTCCTAGAGAGATGATATATATATACTTTTTGAAGGTATAGTGACTATGCACTCTGGTCCTAGAGTAGATGACGTATTTTGACATACGGTCACGGTTGCCGGGGAAGGTTCCCCTACTCTTATTTCGAACGGCCGTAGCCTAGCCCGTGACGTTCTTTTACATCCGACAGTGTGTCAGGAACACTTCAGATGGGACCGACGGCTTTACGTGCCCTCCGAAGCATGAAGCAAGTAGAGCAAAGTTTCTTGCTTAAGGAAACAAGGAGACGTACCTGAACAAATAGAAATGTTTTATTACATATTAATGAAAGGAACCTTTTTGAATTAAATTCATGAAAATTGCACTGTTCTGATCAGAGAAATCAAACGGAATGTTTCATTTGTTTACATAGCAACGGTTTGTAAACATATCTTCAAACATCATTTTTGAGTGACTAACAACTTCGGGAAGTATTTATAATAAGTAAATTTATTATAAATATCCTTTGTCATGTTTGTGGAGGGTTGCAGTTCGTATTTGATAGCTATGATCATTTTTGGGGATATTGGGTATGTGCACTTATGCGCAGGTTTTATTGCAGAGCTTGCTTCTACAGCACAGCCAGATATTTCGGGTAAGGTCATCCTGGCATTTCGGTGTCTTTGCATTGTTGTCTTGTTATTCGTTTGTCTTTGTAATAATTAATAATTGTGTATTAAAATTTGTTATTGCTTGTCAGATTTGCTAAATAAACATGAAATGAGTCTGAGACTGAGTGTCTCCCATAACCAGAGTCTGGGTAGGGTCTATTGAATTGTAAAAACACAGAATAAGTCTACGCTGATCAAAATCAGCGGCATTCAATTAAAGATGAGCTAGAGTTACATTCGATGGAAATAGAATAAGTCGCAAATAATGATTTATTTAATTGCACGTTCTAACTTCTACACAATTGAATAGCCTAGTAGCTAGGACACTTGTTGTCACACGGACACTGTATTTCATTACACTGGCGTTCCTTGTTTTAATATCCAGTCTGAAAATAAAATAAGATTTACTAGTCCGAAAATGAAAAAAGGGTCCACTTGACTAGTTCGAAAAGAAATTGGGGTTGGTAATCAACAAAATTGATTATTTTACAGACAAGCGAACCATAATTATTTTCGAACTGGCAAACCTTATTTCATTTTTGAACTTGCAAGCTTTTTTTTTCATTTTCGGACTAGCAAATCTTAGGATTAATGAACCCTTTTTAATATCGGACCAGTGGACCTTATTTCATTTTCGGACTAGGGAACCGTATTTCTTACACATAATAATAATTGAATACGCCAGAATAAGAACATCCCAACTCCAATAGCTCCCTTCTGTTAAGTTCTGTAAAATATAAATATGCATACAAATTTCCATGTCTTTATCCCAATCAAAGTGTCACATTCGACCTTAGTTGACTTTTTTACACATATTGTTTGATAATTTTTCTAGCATATAGTTGCAGAGGGGAGCTCATGGAGTTGGGGTTTTCTTGTAATGGCCGTTTAAATATAGCAACTATGTACTATTTAACAATTATCTAACAATATCTAAAAAAGTCAACTACAGGGTCAAATGTGACACCATGATTAGGATATTGACATGGAAATGCTATTGATGTGAAAGCATTTTCAGAGATTTGTATGCATTCACATAAGTATAATTAACAGAAGGGAGCTATTGGAGTTGGGATGTTCTTATTCTGGCGTATTCAATTGTGTTAAGAATAAAAAAGGGATATTTGTGATAAGGGTTGTTACACCTTTAATAGGGAGCCTGTAAACTTAGTCCATAGAGCATGTACAGTATGTTGATGGCAAAGGGAGGGGGACCCTGAAATTGAGACCTGTATAACATGTTAGAATAGTTTGAAACAAATATAAATGATAAATAAATCAAATACTGGAACTTCCCTTTGCAACTATGCGACATTGCGACCATAACCAATGGTCTTCAACAGGCGTTGATTCCTGGGGATGATCACGTGACAGAATCAGATGCCTGTTGAAGACCATTAGTTATGGTCGCAACGTCGCATAGTTGCAAAAGTAAGTTCCAGTATTTGATTTATTTATCATTTATATTTATTACAACTGGATGAATGAGAACGTACATCTTCATAGTTTGAAACAAAATTTGACCAATCTTGAAATTTGACCCCTTGTAATAACAGCTCCCTCTTGCAGGTTACCATGCAACAAGAGTACACGTACCCCCTTAATATGGTGTTATACTCCTTAGGCACTTATATAGAAAATCCAAGTGGAATTTAAACTTAATTTAGGTTCTCTAAAATTATAAGACCAATAAATCATAGTGTGAGTTTATTTGCATCTATCATTCTGTGTCTCTTTGTACGCTAGTGATAGCCCCGGGGTGATAGCTGTCTAGTTAGTTTAATTAAGACATTCATGGTGACCAAGCTGACTTGATTCATGGTGACCAAGTGACTTGATTTCTTTTGGGTTGATCCTTGCTTATCCCCTTATACTAAAAGCTTGGTCTGTACGGTGCTCTTGCCTCTATACTAAAACACCCGGGGGGCAACGTTGGCAGGTAAAAACTGGGGCGGTTTTAACCGCCTGGTAAAAACCGGTTTAAACCTGGTTAAAACCGGGAGGTTTTTGCCACCCTTTTTGGCAAAATCTGGCAAAAACCTTAAAATGTGAAAAATAAGTAAATAAAGCACTACAAATTTGTTGCAATTGTTTAGTAAAACACTGAAACACAAGAAAATCTTGCCTTTTATGTTTTAATACTGGAACATACAAAACCATCAACATTTTTCATTCTAGACACTTGGACGTTTGCGTAACATTTATTAAGGTTCCAAATAAAAACTTTAACCTATAAAATAAAATACGAACTATGTCACCTTTATTTTTAAAACAAGTACAGAGCATTTATGGTTATTCTGCACTGATGTCATATCAACCGTTTTCTTTAATATATTGTGCGTAAATGTGTTTTTCAACTTTATTGTAAGAAAATATCCATAAATCAGAGCAGAAACATTAAGGCCCGAATTCCAGAAAGATGTTTAGCTAAACCATTGTTTAACTGAGCATCAACTGTCCAGGAATGATACGCATCATTGCAGCTTTCAAGCAGAACAGTTCAATGAGTCGTGCTGTTGACAAGAAATAAAACCTTGATTTAGCTAAACACCTTTCTGGAATAGGGCCATAAATATTTTGGAACTTTTGGTACTCTCCATAGATTTCGCACAGTAAGTTTCACTCCAGTAATAGTGAACGAGTACGCCAAAGTCAACATTTGCATCCGTCAGAAAATAAAACTAGCTAAACAATAACAAGGTAGCTTAAAAGTGTACAAAGGTATTTAAGGTGTATAATTCAGCACCATTCAGAGATGCAATTTTCCGGATTTTTTGTGATTTGAGATTAAGTGGTTTATTTCGCGCTACATTAATTTTCGTGCTTTTCGCTCTCATTTCTCCAAGCGCGAAAATAAATGTAGCGTGAAAAGTGGTATTTATATACCGGCGCACATTAAAAAATTCACAAGCTCGAAATAAAAGCGTGAGAAATGATTCATAATAACTCGAAATTAGGACTTGCGCGAAAATAACTGAGCCCGAAAATATTGGCGTTTACAGTAACTTGCAAAACTATAGACTGTCGATGTAAAATATGACATAAACCATGAACTCTTAAATTTCACAAACCAGTTAAAATCTTTTTTATAACTTATAACTCACAAGTATGCAACATGATCTACCTGCTAATACCAGTACCACACACTTTGAATGTGATGCTGAAGTATCAAATGCAGCTCAGTAAATCTGGTTAAATTATTTTGTTTTTTAAGGTTTATTCTGAATGTTTGTTTTAAAATGTCTTTTGTTTTTGATACATTTATACATGGATGGAATTGATATATAGTAATATTATTTCTGAGGTCAATGGTATCTGAACATGTGAAAATTGGATTGAAATAATGGTCAATGAAATTTTGATAGTTTTCGCCGGTTAAAACCAGTATTTGCCGGTTTTAACCAGGTTTTAACCGTTTCCGGCAAAAACTAGTTTTAGCCGGCTAAAAGCCAACCCTGCCGGGGGGGGGGGGGGTGTGGTAGTCAAGTACATTCTTGTCAACATTTCAAATGCTGATGCGGGAGACTTATAATCGCTTAAATTTACGAGTAACGTTTACGTACAACTGACATACGAGGCCCAAAAGGTACACCTGAATTTGTTTGCGTAGCTTTGAAAACTGATAAAACAAAAACACAAAATATCTCACAAGTGCACAGACAACTCTAACGATCTCATATTCAATATATCACAACAAAATAAAACATTCCTTTCAATTTTTTTGGAATACACCTATAGGGGATTTCCATGCTAGTAGAAAATCGCGGTTGGGCGACCTAATTGCAAATTTTGGGTCGGTCGCAAAGGGCAAGTCAACATTTTTTAGGCCTAATTGATTATCGATTATGTTGTTTGATTTGTGATGATTTTGCCTGAAAATGATAAGTAAAATTTTGTTGATGTCAGATGCTTCAGTGTCATTTCATATCTAATTTCAGTAGTGCATATCATAGCATATCGCTACTACATAAAAAATGAGTTATATGAACAGCGCCATCTATTTTGACACTTTCAAATAAAATGTCCCTATTTCTATTGGGTTCAAACAACAGTATAAATCACTGAATCAATGTTTTTTCTTCTTTAATGTTGTAGGTATTTGTATTGATCCCTAATGATGTTACGCCAGATGATTTGCAGACTGGGTAGGTCAAAGCGATGTTCCTCCAGATACCTGTCATCTTCGGCAATAACAATTCGCCATATGAATCCATCAGAGACACCTGTTTTACGAGCAAGTCTCCGAAAACAAGAAGGCACCGAACTTAAAAATGAGGACTTAAAACTTATACATGCATTGGATAAAGAAGGATTTTTTTTAGCTGTTTCCAGCGATGGCGATATAGCCGGTACTATAGGTGCAGTGCGCTTAACTGACGATCACGGTTTTATAGGATTCCGTCATGTGGCTGATGATTTTGAAGACAGAGGGCTTGAAGAAAAGCTGTGGATGAAAGCTCTTGATCATCTAGGGAATCGTAATATAGGAATGGAAGTCACGGAAGGAGATGTGGAAAAGTGTACAGAACTAGGATTTAAAGAGGAATGGAGGACTGGTCGATTTCATGGTATTGGGTTGGAATTACCAAGGGAACTGGTAGAACAACAAGCTGTAAAGCCACTTCATACGATGGCAATGGGAAAAGTTGTTGATTATGACACTACTGCAAGCGGGGTATTCAAAGTACCGCTTGTGTTAGGTTGGTGTGCAGGGGGAGCAGGATATGCAGCATTAGAACAAGGTAAGACCTCACAGCTTGTGTTAGGTTGGTGTGCAGGGGGAGCAGGATATGCAGCATTAGAACAAGGTACATTGTAAGAACCCATAGCTTTTTTTTTTTTTGGGGGGGGGGGGGTAACTGGGTATACTTACCGGGTAACCACCCGCGTTACCAAAATGGTGAGACCTGGACAGGTCTCGAGACTTGCAATATATAGGGTATTAAATGGTATCAAAATCGACCTGGTACCCTGAAAGTCTCACATAGAGTATCAAATTTAGCTCTTAACACCTTAAGCGCCAAATGGTGCAAATTGCACCAATTGTATGATTTCATTAATAGCTACTTTATGCAAAAATGTTGAAATGTGAAGTTTAAATGCAAAACAAATCGCAAAAAACATCCATAGTTTTCAAAACTTTTATTGTTTCTCACGAATAAACTTATCAATTCTGCAAATAGATATGTATATAAATAGTAAATCTTCAGAAAAATGTGTCATTCCGGGAAACAATCAAATTTAACAAAAAAGCAGCTATTAATGAAAACACCAAATTTTTGCCTTCGGCGCTCTAAGAGTTAAGTCTCTGATATCATAGGGTATCACTCTAAGAAAGAAAGGTTGAATGGTGCCTTAAATTGGCAATGCAATAACAGTGCTTCAAATACCTAGAAAAACTTCAGGGCAGAGTAAACTCCTCATTTCCAGAAATGTTTCATTCTTTGTAATTCAGTAACTGATAAGTAAAGTATACAATTTTAGATGTGGATTTGCATAAGATGATGGATAGATCAGATTTGAACCAAAATGTATGATTTTGGACCAAAGGTCCAAAAACCCTTGTTCTTGGAAAATATGTTACCAACCTTACTAAATTTTGAAAAAAAATAAAAGTTGGGCTTCTTATACATTTTAGAATCTAGAAACAGTTAAGTGTCTAAGAACATATTTCTCAAATGTTTGGGGAAAAAAATTGGTTCAAAATTAGCCCAAAATGATTTTTTGTCACTAACCATTAAGATTTTACCCACCTATGAAAATTGCTCTGAATTTGGCAACACATTTCTAAGGCTATAACAAACAACTGACAACACCTACGGAAGTGTCTCTAAGATGTAACATTGCTTATAGTATTCCCTTGCTTTTCAATCATTAATAAAAAAGTTATATCATCAAGGATAAGTGAGATAATGGCTGATCTTAATTTGACCAACTCAAAAGTGTTCAAAGTCACCCCACATTCAGAGTCACCCCAGTTTACGGTACACTGGACTCCCGCCAAAACAAACTTTGCATGTCGAGATTTAGTTGCTCATAAAGACAGACTGCACAAAATACAAATGTGTGCATGTTTTCAATATTACGACAAGATCAAGGCATCACCGGCGAAAACACGAATACTCAATTTGATCCACGCCGGAATGAAATTATATTATAACCTCAAATATGATTTCCGGTATGTGTTGGTGTAATCATAATTATCACACATATGTGACCCGTCATATCGAAAGGTACCTTAAGGTCGGCATAGTAAATTACGAGATACGGGCCATTGAAGCTGAGCATACTCAAAAATCACGTCCAAGGTCTAATTTCTTCACAAACGTTACCTTTTTAGTGTATTCCATCATATTAATCAGGTTCCAACATCCAAAACATAAGAAGTTTTAAAAACTAAGATAAAAATCCTTTCTCCATTCAAATTTTACCAGTGCAATGCAGAAATTTAAACTCAATTTTCTCAGAACTATAGTTTTTTGAATGCCTTTTACCAATTTGGATGTAACTTTGCAATCGAACATGTCATTTTAAAGCTAAAAATATAATCTTTCAGATGAGACCAATAAATCAATTGTTAATTTTAGGACACTTAAGGTACCTTTCAATATGACGGGTCACATATAACAAATTGCTAGAAATTGCTTTGGGCAGATTTTCATGTATGCATAAACACATAATCGAAAACGTTTATTTTCAAAGCCATGTAATTGCTTTCTTTTTTTCACAGATCAAAGGGTGATGGGTTATGGCACTATCCATACACTAGCCAAATCTTCACAGCATCGCATCGCGCCGCTGCTTGCAGACAACGTTGGCATTGCGCAGCTGCTGCTCATCTCTCTCCTCAGCTGCGCACCCAAACAGGAAGTATTCATAGATTGTCCGTTGACCAACCCAACCTTTGTTACTATTCTTACAAACGACTTTAAGATGCAGCAAGTTCATGAAAGTGTCAGGATGTACACAAAAGGCCACCCAGGATTTCCCGTACAGAAAACTTTTGGACTCCTAAGTCCTGATACAGGATGTTGATGTTTGTTGGAGCAATTTGTGACCGTCCATCCCAAACCAGCCGTAAATGCCGCCTTTTGTCATTTTCACTTTTTTAAATATTTGAAAACCATGCTTTAAGGGTAGTAAAATAACACCAGAACTTCAAACGATTTCCAGAAGTCAAGTTATGGTCTGTCAAAGGTTGGCAGGGTGTAGAATTTATAACTGAGGTAAATGAGTTCAAAGATCAGTAAGCCCTATATTTTCAGGTGATTGTCTTAAAAATATGCAGTATTGCAATATTTTCTTGAAATGAATCTTTGCTGGTATTTTGTTAAATTGTAGTAAGCACAAGAATTGTAAATCTGTCAAAAAATAAATTTCAGCAAATTACGACCTTGACATAATTTTTTCACCTGTAGCGTAAAATGAAGTTTTTGGCATTTACGGCTCATACAGTCTGGACAGCTACATATGTGAAACACACCTAAATTTACGAATATTTTCCCCCGCTAAATATTGGTATGGCAAAATATGCATCACTATATTTGGCTTATAAAGAAAGGAATGCCAATGTTTTTCAAACCCCAAGCCTGTTAATTATAATGCCAAACAATTGACTCACACACAATTATACTGAGTTGAAAAATTTACAGAACCAGTGTCTTCCAGATTGCATGTTATGTGCAAAAAATGACTGATCTGATCATTGACTAATGGTAGGAATTAATTAATGAGCCTGTGGAGTCCATCATAACTAAATTTTCATACTTGTTACATCACCTGAATTTTACAATCACTGATCAAAATCAGTTAAGCGGTGGTCACAACCCGTCGTACGTGCACGTACGTGCTGTCTGCGTGCAAAAACGTAGGAAAATCGTGCAAAACGTACGTTGTCGGTACCGA
>JXSR01S000592.1:39739-50528 GCA_000969725.1 Ophiothrix spiculata | reverse complement strand
AAAGAAAATGATTTGGAATATTTTTAGAAGTATAGGCCTACGGTATAAATGTTTTAAATAGTTAGGCTAAAGTAGTAGGCCTATTATTTATTTATTTCATTAAAATGATGTGTTTTTTGTTGTTGGTTTTGTTGTTTTTTCCTTCCTGAGGATCTGGCCTTGTTATAGACCTGTTACCTTGCACGTTGAAATAACACCAACTTTTCCAGACAAGATTACACAACTTTTAAAAGCATTATAAGTATTTTCTAAGAAGATTAAATATATTTGGTATGTGAATGATTTGTGGTATCTTATTTTGATACACTATTCAAAGATTTTCACTTGAAAATCTCAATCAGTTCATGAATAATTCCTGGAATATTTCCCATGATTTTGCCAATTCCATCAGTTTGCATGTCACTTGACCGTAAACCAACGTGGAATTCATTGTGGAACATAAATCATCTTGTACCATCTTATAACCCCGAAGGAGACATGACGGGTAGACCTCAAGACCCCGGGGGGCACCAAACTTTGGTTTTGGTAGGGGTGTGCGGCCCCGATATCTGAAACCCTAGTCTAGGGAACGGAAGATTGACTCCGAAAAGGGGGTCTAGAGAACTGAAGGGACCAAAAGATGACCCTTCAGAACTAGTTTTTTGGGCAAAATTTGGGCTCTGGAAACAAAAATTTTCGAAATTTTGCTTAAAATGGGGGTCTTGTGAACTAAATTTCCAAAAATGAGGCTAGGGAACTGAACATTTTTAAAATTAAGGCTTGCAATCTAGAGGTTGTGCTTGAAATGGGGGTCTAGTGAGCGGCAGACAAGGCGTGAAAAGGGGGTCTTGAGGGCCGCACATACCCGTATACCCTTTCTAGGTCAGTGCCCCCCCCCCCGGGCTCAAGACCCCTTTTCAGTCCTCTACCCATAGATTTTTAGCCTACCACTCGATCGTTAGTCTGATTGAAGATCAGTATTCAGTACGTTTTTTTAGGAATATCATTATCACCCTAGTTAAAATTGAGTACAAAAATAGTACAACATTCCTAAGGTGCACATTTGGAACATCATTTAAAGGTGCAATTCATGATTATCATGTGGCCTCTTTTATAGCTAAATAAAAAGAAGATCTTCTTTTTGCTCCTGGAAGAGTACATAAATATATACTGAAAATGTCACTTGATTCCAACCGTTCGTTTCCAAGTTCCCCATAGACTACTGTGTTGTAATTACTGTCGGGGGCCCGACAATAAATAGAAAATGACATATTTTCTCACTTTTCTCAAAAATGCAAGCTCATATGAAAGAATGGTTTGGGGATCGTAACATATACCACCACTTGAGGATTCTAATAGGCTAAAAAACTCAACTTTGATAGAGGTGACCTTGAGGGTGAAAAGTGGATCATGAATTGCCCCTTTAAGTACAATTTGAGTATAGTACACAAATTTGTACTAAAACTGTACTATAATTGTGTTCCAAATGTGCATCTCAGGAATGTTGTACTAGAATTGTACTCGATTTTTTCCAGGGCACAGACAGGAAATTGACAAGCTCATAAATCTTTCTTGGTACGTGTATAGGCCTACGGGGTATAAGTCACATAAATCTTTCTTGATATCATATCTTTTTAATTTAAATATAGACGGCCAGAAGATGTATGGTTGGACATTCTTCAAATTCTTCCATCAAATAATTGTAACCCAATAGGCCTATACACATTCTTCAATTTGACTCGAACAACTTTTCTTCATTAATCATGCATATTTTGTAATGAACTGTACGAATATTTATGACATTGATGCCGCACGAGGGATGCATAAAATGATGGATGGTATATTTTATTTAGCTACTCCCAACTAGGCATCAATAGTGGATTTCTTCTTCATCTTCTTTTTGCTCCTGTTTAGGTGAAACTTCACTCTTTTGAAGTGATGTTGATAAGTGAAGAAGTATAGGCTAGGCGTATACCCTGAAAAAATCGAGCACAATTCTAGTACAAAAATCGGTTACAATTCTAGTACAAGATCGGAATGTACACATTTGGAACATTGATTCGAGTACACTTTATGTACAATTCTAGTACAAATTGTTTGTTAAAAAATACGAACAACTTGTACTAGAAATGTACTTAAAAAGTGTACTCGAATGATGTTCCAAATGTGCACATTCTAATCTTGTACTAGTAGTAGAACTCGATTTTCTCCAGGGTATATTGGCCTAGGTCTGGATCACTCGGTTTGTTAAGTTCCTTTCACGGGGTTCCCAGCCCATCAGTGAAATCAGGGGAAAATATTTTACTTTTTTCCAGTTAGGGATAGGTCAGGGAATTTGATTTAAATGCAGTAAATCAGTGAAATTTGATCAAAAGTTTTAACTTTTATCGGTATGTCAGGAGAAAATTTTAGGTTCACTTAAAAAGCAATACTATTATTTAAGTGTTAGAAACGAAGCGCCACCTGTCACCCATGATATGACTTATGATTCTTTTAGCTTTGGGTAGATATTAATACCTTCCAAATGATTTGGCCTAAATATGCTTACTTTTTATGTTATGGCCATTTGTTGAATTAATGTCGGGATCCCGTATTTAATTCAACATGTATTAGTACAGAAAAACATACATGTGTTTATTATTATCCATTTTCAGTGGTAATTTTTTTTTTTGGACAAATTACACTTGAAACCGCTTTTAGATAATCACGGTCCTTCATTTTATGATGTTTTGCTATAAACCATTTTTTGTATTGCTTTAATTTGTGGTCGTATATAGGATTTGAAAATTGTTTTTTGCAATTTTTCGTAAACAATTATCATGGAATGTTTAAACTTCTGGAGGGAAAAATCAGGGAATTTTGTTTTCTTAAATTGCTGGGAACCCTGTTTCCACATTTTTCGAGAATACAATATTATAATTCACTTTCAAAGGTACAAACCTAGATTCCACCTGTAGAAACTTATGGTAATGTTTTAAATAAAGCTTAAAAATGTAGTAAAATCTTAAAAAGTAAAACATCTACACAGAAATGGCTAAAATTGACTACAAAAATTCGTTTTCACCTTTCTGCGATGGTGATGTACTATGCTCATTGACCTTGACCTCTGAAATGCATTGTGCAAGGTTTCAACCTTAGCTTGTATCTTGTTTTCTCCTGACACAGTGACAGGCAAAAGAAAGTATGCAACCCTGTGGATGAGGCTTTATATGTAATGTGGGCCTATATTAAAAGAGAATCGAATCCCATCGAAAATAATTTGTTTGACCATATATGTATATAGAAACAAGATTTTTATAAGATTTAAAACTAGAAACATTGTTTTCACATCATCTTTTTCCACCGAAGAAAAAAATTATTAGACAGTTGGTAAGAATTTGAATGTACTCTAATATTCCACAAATTCAGGGCAAATTTCTGGTTCTGGTATAGGTATATATTGAAACATGTTCTATCGATTCATGTAAAAATGTGTGGGCTAGCGAGAAGAAGCTAAGCCATGTGCCTTTTAACCTATACGAGATATATAAATGTAGGCCTAATTATATCTATCTCGTTGCTTTAACTTACCTCATTTAGTGCAGTTAGTCACGTGTTTCATATATTTTTTCCTTTTTTTTTCCTTCTATAAACTTTTCAGTTCCTTAATTTTTCCCATCTCACTTCTCACTTTCTATCGCTCTTTTCTGAAGGTTCCCTCCCTGTCCCTCAGCTCCTCATTTTTCAAGTTGTCGACACTATCAAACATCTACCCGTATCTCCAGGAAAAGTTTCAACTTTCCTGTATCTCTTTCATCTCTTATTAGACTTATTATAGATGGAAATATCCCTTGATCAGTCTGCATTCACCTTATCTTTTCCGTGACAGTTCATGATTTTTGTGCAGTGACATGTCAATTTGAATAGGTATAAAAGTCAAGAGATTTTACGCAAGTCCGTATCGTGTCTATAATGATCGTGACGTGACTATACCCTGGAAAAAATTGAGTACAATTCTAGTACAACATTCCTGAGATGCACATTTGGAACACAATTATAATTTATAGTACAATGTCCCAAATGTGCATCTTAGGAATCAGGGGGGGCAGGACATGACGTCATCAGATTTTGAAACTTCCATTCAAAAAACTTGAATTTTAATTAAAGCTCCAAAATTTCATTTTATACCCTTAATTGGCGTATAAAAATACGCAGATTCCAAAACCGGTGGGGTCGGGACTTCGACCCCAGAAAACTAAAAAGATATTTTGACTTTTTTGAAAAAGAAACGGATTTTTAATTACGGTTAGTGTGACGTCATACGATACATGCGCACTGCATCTTAAGCCGGGCGTATAACAATTATAAAATCCCCACCTCTACCAACTGACTTGCGTGGCGGAGTGGGTTGGTGTCTCGCCTGGGACGCGGAAGGTCCGTGGGTCGAAACCTTCATCAGAAAAAATTGTGCCCTCTTTTTTTTTTTCTTCTCAAATCTTCTTTTCTTATCATTTTTATCAGAATTTATATTTAAAAAACAAAACAAACATCGATAAGGTTTTTTTTTTCAATACCAAAACAAATATGATACCATGATCAAGGTATTCGGCATTAATTATAGTATACTGCGCCGGCCGCGGTCAGCTTGCTACTCGGCGGCCTGATGATGATCGTGCAACAGGAGCATCAAAAAGGTGGTTTATTTATTTTTGATAATGATTGCATACACATAGGTATCCAGGTTGTGATTTCGGGCTTTATATTTTGCAAATTAGTAAAACTTGGTTAATATTTCAAATAAATCTTCTAACCAAAATTAAACACGTGATCATCACCATCCTCGTACATTTTTATTGAAGGCAGTAATTTATTTCGGTGGTTTCAGTGGTGGTACCGTGCGTGGAAAAAGGGATCGTCCTACCACCACTGTTAGGAATGTTGTAATACTATTTTTGTACTCGATTTCCACTTGCAAACATGCAAACAACTTGTTTGAAACAAGAGTCGGTGAATAACTGCTGTCAAGAGTCATGACTGTCAAGTCAGATGCACTTTTCTTCATTGCATGGACAATGTTCCATTTATGTTTTTCCAAGGACGGGAACTTAGATACCGGGTAGCTGCACCTGCATGAAACACATCTCAAATCCTGCTACGAAACCAGACGAGAAAAGAAAGACTGTCGAGGCCAACTCAAATCTGGCTGTCAATAGAGCCAGACCTGATACATTTACTAAAGCTCTAACAAAAACATACTCCGGGAACATACTAAAGTCTAAAGTAATTTCCTTACCACCAGTGAGTGCCAGATGCCATGCATGTAACAGCTATTCCCGCAACCACAGATAAAATCTGCCGCAACTGAGTTCGGATGACAAGAAGAGGAATTCCCTGACTCGATAGAGTTCTAGATCATATTCCATTTACTAGAAAGCACCACTGCCAGGTTACTGCCAGGTATGACTACTGCACCCCTCTGCATTTACAAATAATTGTAAGTATCTTATCCCGTATTTCCCGTATCTTAATATACAGTTTCATTAACCATGTGCAACTGCTGCTCCTGTATGTACTGCAATGTGTAAACTCGTGGTTCGTAGGTATTTATAGAATTCTGTCAAGGTCACACAGTCAGACATGTACACGCCCCCAATATCGGTGTATCGTGTTTGTTGATCGGGGGCATGTACAAATCATCATGTCAATCAACAATGTCAATATGTTAAGTACAAAGGATTATTGGTTAACAATAATGCAATACATAAATACCGCCAAAACTAGTTCTCACTGAGGTCAACAATAAACAGAGGTTTTATAAAGCGAGTTTACACACAATACGGTATTGCCCGGTATAGTCAGGTCAACTTCATATACTATATCATGATGGTTTAAGAGGGGAAGAAGTGCAATAGTATTTCCCATGAGGTACTATAGCTGGACCTATTCACCCCGAACCCACAGCAGGGTGACGGGTTATTGGCCGGGCCTACATCCAATGCAGTACCGTGGGAAAATTGATTTAATACTTCTTCGAATAGGCCCTACACCATGTTATGTACTAGTACTTGTTTTATTATACCTTTAGGCCAAATTATTTATGAGCTAAAGGTGCAAATTTATCCCGGGGGAACTTAGCTATAATGGAGTACACATGCGTGAACAAAGGTTTTCAAAATACCCCCTAAACACGTTTTTCGAGTAGCCTTAAAAATTACCCCTAAACAAGGATTTCACGACGTTATTCCTTTCATTTTAACCCCTTAACAAGTTTTTCTAAATAAACACCCCTTAAACAAGTTTAAACCCTACGCCCTGAATAAAGTATAAAAAATTACCCCCAAACACGTTTGGTCGGATTTTGAAAATATACCCATTTTTGTTGAAAATGTTACGACCCAAAACAAGGATCAAGGTCAGAATTAACCTTTCGGGTTCGAGCTAAAAGCAAAGCAAGAATCAATACACTGTAAGTCAGGATTTTATCAAATAAACAAACAATTTATTTACACAAACAATTTAACAGTGTAACTGTCTTATCTACGGTTTTGTTTACTCACGAGTGGCTTCTGACTTGAACAAGCTAGCTAATAATATTCCACGGTAAAGTCCTTTATGACATCTGTACAAATGTCCACAAATCCAGATCCAAAACGGTACAAAATGTCCGATAACTCCTTCCGAATAATGTTCAATATCAGTCAATATAAAAGTCGTCTTCTTGCAATCTCAAACTCCTTGTCCACAGTTAATATAAAATCGATTCACGATCCAGCAGCTAAACTTCTCCACTATAACAGCTATGCATAAAGTACTCCAAAAAGTTCTCAAAACTCTATCCACTCTTCCTTTATCTTCTCTAAAATATCTCAATGATATAACTTCAATAGCTGACTAAAGTAATAGCTAACTTCAAAGCTGACTCACCTAATAGCTTCCCATAGCAGACAAAGTAAACTGACTCCTTCTCTCAATAGCCACCTCTTTTTATACCACTTTAACTTTCTCTTGAAAACCCTCTTTTTATCCACACCATTCTAGTACACATAATAAATTTCATCATAATATTTACAGAACATTCTAGGTCAATCTTCACTCATAAGCAACTTGGGGATTCCCCATGTAACCATGGTAACAGTCAATCATACTGTACTTGTTTACATGCATCACACAATAGAATACTTGGAAAGTCCAACACACCACACACTTGATTGACAGCTAAACAAAAGACCTATTATGTCTCAAGTAGCTCAACTTCCTATCAGCCCATTGTGTTGTATTAAAATCGTCTTGTGCATAACAGATTGGCCACTCACATATCATGTCTGACTTATGGTACTGCTTCACTCAAAACTTTATATTAATGAATTACATTTTCAGGGGCCTGTAACAAAAATCAGTGTTTTCTGACCCCTAAACACGAAACGTACGGACCGTGCTTCTTGACAAAAATACCCCCTTTTTCCGTGTTTTTTTTTGTTCACGCATGTGTACAACAGTATGGCTAATAATTGCAACTAAACATAACTTAATTGAAATCTGTAGGCTTTAAAATGCATATTACATGCATAGCGCCATAGACAGTCCTATAATAATATCCCTTTGGCTGGATGTCTAAAATCATATCTTTTTAAAATGAATAAAACCATCACAAAATCATAAAAGGTCATTATAAATGTATTCCCTTGTCACAAATCTATGAAACTGACATCACAAGACAAGATTAGGATTAAGCTTACACAACAGTCAGCACACGAACATGACAGTAAGCTTTAGGCCCTAAATAATGAAAATTCAGAATAGTGGCTCACCTTCTTGGTCTAAAAATTCCCATTTCTTAGCATGTAGCAGTTGGTGTTATATTCCATAAATTAATACATTTTATTTAGTTTATAAAGTTAATCCCGGGGTAAATCCACACTGGGTAAATCCAAGCCAGTCAGCGAACCGAAGTCTGCTGGGAGCTGCCATTTTGAAAAATGTTGTGAAGTGGTTTCCGGTTTTCTATGGAGCACCGCGCATAGCCATAAACATACGCAGTTTGATATTAAAATTTGACTTTGGGGATGTGGTTATAGGGAAAATGGCTAAAAATAACAACCGGTAGATAGTGATTTCCCTAAATAGCTTTATTTATTTTGGTTGTGTCAATTGCGATTTGCCAATGAATTGGTATCATTAGCTCATCACTGGGCTCATTTTTGTAGGAGAGTCAGTTTAAAACTTAAGCATTTTTGTGGAAGATTATGGACAAATCCTGTCTATTGGCAAGAAAGATTGAACATTTTCACCATAAATCTCAACTTAACCATATTCAATACGGTATGTCACTTGGCAACACACTAGGAGAAATACTTGAGGTAATGGTGTATTAAAGGTGTAGGTTCCGATCACATTCTCATCCCCCTGGGCTCAACCGGAAGTAGTATATTTTTGATACCATATCAAAACTCATATTTTTCTGATTCTAAATCCAAAATTTCACCTCCAAATTCTTTATACTTTCGGAGATATAGGATAAAATGTAAAATTTTTGGTATACTTATTTTCTATTTCTTTTGTATTCATCCCCAGGGTTGCATACTTTCTTTTGCCTCTCAAGGGAAAACAAGAAGCAAGCTGAGGTTAAAATTTCACAATATGCATTTCAGAGGTCAAGGTCAATCAGTTAAAACTAAATTACACACATCTTAAGATAGGAACCTCCACCTTTAAGTATATAAATTAATATGAACACATTTTTTTTATTAACTTTTAAGATCAATCAAAAATTGGTTTTTCAATATTTTGAGATTGATTCCAATCTGACCAATCGTTAAAAGATTGAAAAATTTGAAACTGGCAATTTAAGGCTGGGTAGACCTTCAACTAGGCTAAGCATAAACGGGTTTTGTACTCTTAACTCTCAAACTAATTTCTGGAAAGCCTAACTAAAATTCACATTCCTTAAGTTTTTAACTTTTTTGCTTTTTGGAATTTAGAAACAAATGTCCAGGAAGGGTTTTCTCAATTTTTTGATTTGTGTCTTATTTTTTGACAAATTGCCAAAAATAGGCCATAATTTGTCATTTTGGTGGCAGCGGTGGGATTTTTAACATTCTTTGACCAATGTTGGCATTTTTTTAAAACTAAGATAAAAATCAAAAATTTGAGAAAACCCTTAGTCCTAAACATCTGTTTCTAGATTCAAAATGCAAAAAAGTTCAAAATGTAACAAATACAAATTTAAGTTAGGCCTAGGCTTTCCAGAAATTTTGGGGGCAAAAATGTGGTTTTTTGGCATATTTTGCCACAATTGACATTTTTGGTCAAAAACTGATATCAGCATCATGTTCAGGGTAATTCCGCTTCTAAAAATGTATACTTTTATATAGTTTGTGCAAATAGTTTGAGAGTTAAAAGGAATGGCCTAGATTCTTCCTACTTATTTTTACCTACATATTTGTTTTACTTTTAATCGATAGAACATGTTTATAAAATAGTAATATAACCTACAAGTAGTTTTCCATGATTTTGAGGAATATTGGAGAAAATTTCAATTCTTTACCTACTTTCAATTTTTTTGCCGGCGAAAAAAGTAGTGGGGAAACAGTGTTTCTAGTTTGAAAACTTAAAAAAATCTTCTACACCTGTAATGGCCAAACAATTTATTTTTGATGAAATTGTTTCTCTTTTTTGTGTATTAAATAATATCTAAGAGCTTTGTTTGATCTTTTATCCGTGGTAAATACATCCGAGGTACAAATTTAGGATTTAGGAAACACAGGATAGTCATACCACCATCAACGAGCGATATATTGCAAATTAGTTCTCTCATAATTTGAGCCATTGGTGTATACATTTTTGCACTTTTTTGATTTTACTATACTTTAGCTGTATCTATATTTAGACTATTTCCGTAAGTTTTTAATTCTAGGTGGAATCTAGGCTAGTCCCTAAAAGTACAAACACGATTTCTGCTACATGTAGTTGAAGGTACCTACCGCAGCCTTATGTGTAAATTAATCTAACGTAAATAATAGAATGAAATGTAAATTATAAACAACAAGACTAATAGGCCCTAAAATAGACAGATAAATAAATAAATAAATAAATAAGACAATGCCTACCATTTTTAGGAAGAAACAAGTTATACTCCTACTCATGAAATAACGATATTGTCAGTAGCGATCATGAGCCGCTGCCGACCCCCGCCCCGTGTTCAAAGTCGCTAACAGTCGTTGCATTCAAGTTGCTATGCACGGGGAATTTCCAAACCATTAATTATCTGCAGCTAGTTTGATGATTCGATTGCAATGTGTGTTGGTGAGTTAGTCCCACTATACCAGTGTTGTCGCAATAGCAGTCGCCATTTTGACACTGAGAGTGTGACTTGTATATTGAGGTAAGATTTTAAAGCAATTTGATTCACTTTTATTTTTGTTGGCCGTCTTAGTAGTAGACTTAGCCGGGGGGGGGGGGGCACTCAAGTATAGGCCTACACTCTTAAAAATACCTAGTCACTTTTGAGCAGAAACTAGTCGAATTTAACTATACTAGACGCTAGTCACTCTCATTTATCTAGTCAGATGTTGGCTAGAATTCCTGTTCAACAGGTTTGTTGAAACTTTTATATGGACCCTTTCAAACCGACCTTTTGGGGGTGGTGCGGTGGGGGCGTTGCACCTCCGGACCCTATAGTTAAAGGTTCTTCAACGGTATGTGTGTCTTTTTTTATTTTGGTCGCTCACCTTACACACATTTGTATAGGGAGAATTCTTATAATGATAAAAAGCTATAAAAGCACTTCCCGATAAAAGATAATTAATTCTACCCGGTCTTACTAAGTTTGCCT